>CAEGAF010160859.1:0-12466 GCA_903067075.1 Micropoecilia bifurca
AAGAATAAACAGACACTATTTCCAGATAAAAGGTAAAATAATATTGTTGAAATGTCATGGGTTTGTTGAGACCATATTTAGTATTGAGAATAAATATATCTTACAGACCATAACAGTGAAGAACTGATCACTTATATATGTTTTTAATTAGATTTGATATATTTATTTCTTCAATATTATTTTTCATGTCAGTGTTAATGTCATGAGGCTGAGACTCCATGACACTTTCAATTTGACTTATTAGGATTTGATTAAGAACCAGATTTGGTCTTTGTAATTTCTGTCCAGTAAAACTATTAATCTATAATCAATAGACAGGTCTATATAATCCATGTTTCTGTCTCATATCTGTATGGCATTAAAAGGATCTGGAACTTTTGTTTTTCCACTGAAAGCTCTGGTTTACACAATAAATACCATGTGGGTGAAGTTTTATGGATGATGCTCTGATGTCCCATCATCCTGAAGGCAGCACAGAGCTGAACCACCAGAAACTGAAACACTGAAGAGAAGAAGAGTTATGATTAATGTAGTTACAGTTCTAGCCATGTTTTAATGATGCAGAGCTCAGTCATTTTGCAAACAGTTCCAAATTTAAACTGGCATGTTGTTCATCTTTTATTTGGTTATTTTGTGGAATATTTAACAACTAGGAAATGGCACAAAATAAGAATATTTTTTTCCACTCTGATTGGCTGCTGTTATTCCTACCAATTTTAACTTGAATGTTCATTGCATTTTTCATAGACGCCTTTGAAAATAAGTTCTATTCCCATGGCTTTCTTGTTCTCTGGAAAATTATTTTTGATGATAATTACAGAAACAAGCATAAAAATCAAAACATCTACAATACTGATAGTAATATTAATGATAAAATAATGGTCAGTGCAAAGTAGCCTGCAAATTCTCAGGTGGGGGCTGAGAGGGACCTGGATAAGGGTTGGGGGGGCGCTGGGCCAAAAAAGGTTGAGAAACACTGGTTTAAACAGTAATGACGTCACACCTCAAGACGTTCTCCATACGTTGCTAGCTGGCTAAAGACTTCTATAAAATGTAGAACAATAGCGATGCATAGTGGAATAAACTAAGTGTGAGTTCACACTACAACCTAAAGTGACCCAAAGCTGATTTTTTGTTTTTGTTTTAACGTAATGTGACCTGTAACTGATCGTTTCATGTGACCCATATCCGATACGTATCCGATTCAAATGCGACCATAATGTCCAGGCTGCGTTCATTCGAACTGAACATCACTGATACTAAATAAATTCTGCATCCTGTTACGCGCAAGTGGGAAGAAAAACAACTATGATGGACTAAAATGAGGATTAAGTTGTTAATATGCTGCTCGGGTTGAACAACAACTTAAAATATGTAAGCTAAACTCCACCGTTAGCCTCCATGTTTACTTCCTCAAACACTGAGCTCTTCTTCTTATGGCGGTTGGCAGAACACTGAGAACGATGATGCTATTGCGCCCTCTACTGTGCATGCGGGACACTTTCAGGTCATTTGTCATTCAGACTGCAGAACACATACAGGTCACATATGTGTTGCTGTGTGAACGACCCAGCAAAAAAAAAAATCCGATATGACAAAAAAATTGAAATTGGGTCACTTCAGGCTGCAGTGTGAACACTCCCTAAATTTTGTCACACCCTCATTATGTTTTTGTCAAAGCCAAAGCCTGCAGTTCATGTATTGGAGAAATAATTAAATGTTGATGACATTTGAGGATATTTTTTAGATTGTTTTTTGTGGAATCCTTTACGCGGCCCAGACTCTGCCTCCAGTGGCCCCCGGGTAAATTGAATTTGAGACCCCTGCTCTAAAGTATGTCTGATTTTTTTTATGATCCATTCCAGTTGTTTTTACAGTGGAATCTGTTGTACAGATACTTTAAGAACTTACAAAGAACTTCGAAAGGCAAGTTACTTTAATTTACAATCTGTAAAAACATAAACTTAAATTGTTTTCAATTTTTTTTCTGTGCTTGAAACTTCTGTGAGGATATCAGGTTTTTTACCAAAGTGGTTTACAAGCTTAGAAGGCAGATACGTGGAGATGAACAAAAAGATTTAGAACTGATAAAAAATGGTGAGACAGGACAGCCTGCTCCTCTTGTGTACATATTCTGCAGTTCTGCTAGAGGAGAACTTAATGCTGGAATGCAACCCCCTCCTCTGGTGCTATGTTTATTTTCAGATATGACTGGGCATGGGAAGGCTGGAATGTTAGACTCTCCAGGGGAGCATCTCAGAATAATTTGAAGAGAAAGCTGGATTTCATTTAGGAAAAGTTTACAGGAGAGATGAGGTTAGGCGGTCACCAGAGGATGTATAATCAATTAAAGGGGAATTACAACTGTTACACTTATTAGCAAAACAATACTTGCAGCCAGAGAAACAGTGAGGCGCCATGCAGGTTCCTTTCATGCACCACAGCTGGAAATGAACATGGTTGCCTCAAAAAGAGGAACAGCTAAGGATGAGAGGATGAAATGGACCATTTTTAATTGAATATTGGGTCAGGAGCACAACGCACATTAACTTTTTCAATCATTCACAGATGACTTGTGATCTAGAGTTTTCCATAGTTTCCTTGTACATGTTTAAATTGCTTCTTTCACTGTGTGCCCTCCCTTTGATCCAAGTCAGCCTCCCCAGCCTAGCAGGTTAAATATTAATTGCAGTCCTCAGGATGATCACCTGTCAGGCAGACAAAACAGCAACAAAAAATGTTGCCATTCTTTTACACATATTGTTTTCCTGAAGGACAGTGTGTGTGGGCGACAACAGAATGAGTTCCTCACATAGACTCAGTTATTCCTTGGGAGGTGAGGAAATGTTTTATATGTCCTCTCAGTTGCATAAGGACAAATTCAGGCTCAAATAAGTAAAGAGCTAAATATATACATGATATAATGTTGATATAAAAATAACAGACAAAAGTTTTGACCTTCAGTAAACCTGTTTTGAACTTTATCTACTACAATCGCTTCTTTTTTGTTTTTTCTTTTCTTTTTTTAGGAGAGTTTGCTTTTAGCCAGTGTGGGAGATTAAAGAGTCACAGAGGTCAAGGAGTTTGTTTTATCACTGGGATGAAATGTGCCTAATGAAACTTCTCCTGCTGGGGTGGCCTGAACATACACACACACTTCGAAGACTAAGGAAGAGAAAGGCAGGTTGATACTGATGTCCAAGCATTTGCTTAAAAACACATGCAGATATTTCCTCTTCCTGTTGCTGTTAATAAAAATCTGCTTTTATGTTTGATTCAAAGGTTTGGTCACATTTTTCTTAGAAGAACATCATACAAGCAAAGATAACTGCAAAACTATAGAAGGAAAAGATCATGTGATGATGAGTTCAATGTACAAGAGGAGCATAAAGTAGTTGAACCAGTTTGTGGTAAGCAACATATATTGTCACACTGGGTTTCTACTTATTTTATATCAAATTTATACTTTTTTCCAGACTCACATTATGTATATTCTAAATCCTTTCAGCCTTTAGCTGGGGCCAGCAAGGTTTGTCTTTTGTTTTATAAGTTGGCCCAACTTCAGGTTTAATATTTAAATCATAAAATTCCAGCTGAGGTCAAATGCCTTTATAAATGTTGAAATTGACATAGTACAGCCATTTTCAATAAAATTCAACATGCATTCTGATATGTGTCATTTGTCACTTAAAAACCTTTGGAAATAAACAAAATAAAAAATAAAAGAGGTATCAAACATTATTTTTATTAAGCACACAATTCTGTTTTAAAATGCTTTTATTGGTCTGATGCAGTTTTCTAATCCAAAATCTTGTTTTCATCAGTTATCAGTAAAAAGTCATCAGAAACAAACATGTGTTGCCTTTGCCATCATGCTGAATTTAAGCTTTGCATTTCTTAAATAATAGTTGTTTCCATTTTTCTAATTTTAAATAATGCAGACTTATTTTCTATGGTTCACATTTTTTCTGCTTCTTGTCCATGTTCAAACTTCAAAGATAAACCACTATTTCCCATCAGCTAAAGTGATACTGAAAGCAAATACCGTGTCCTGACCTCATAAGGACCAGCTGTAAGCAGCTATGACAACATCGCCTAACTGGCACATGATCAGGAGGCAGATTAACTCAAGAAAAATTAACTCTTTAACACAGTGGACAGAGTCTGATGTGATGTTATTGATCCCTTAAGAGTTCCTGTCTTTTCCCTTCCACATTGAGGTCGGAGGTCAGGGTGGGCTGCAGGGCTGTAGCCTCAGAGGCAGAGAAAACACAGGAACACTTAAGCAAGGCATCATTGTGTTTTTCTTACACTTTAGAGGCAAAAGTGTAATGAACTGTGTGTGATCCTCCAGACAGACGTCTCACTGGTGATGGAGTAGACGGATTGCTGTGACAGGCGACATTACTTCAGCATAATTTAACACAATGGTGGCGTCTTTTAATGTGCTCAATCTCTGCTAAGTGATGAAATGCATGAAAGGAGAGTTCAGAGGCAGACAGTTCACACAAACAATAAAAAGCTCTCAGTAATCCAAAAAAGAAGCAAGAGCTTCGAGTCTCACTCTATAAATGTAAACAGAATCCGTGTCTTTCTTTATTCTCTAATCTGAGTCATAAAGTATTAAGATTTGAATGGTTTTTAAAAACATTTCAACAAATCAGAGACGACATTGACAAGGTGATTACATTGATGAAGGAAAATAGCAGGCATGATAAAAGCTAATAACTATGGATTTGCTTTTATCAAAGCAAGTGCATAAAAAGCAAGCGCTTTTTATGACAGGCCCAACTGTCTAGCAGATAGTTGGGCCTGTCTGTTGGAGACATGCCCAACTGTCTCAAACAGTTTAACTTACAACATTCAGATCCAGTTTTCAGGAAATGTATTTCTGTGGGCCGCGTTTCTGTGGGTCTTCTGCAACTGGCGTTCGGATTCCGTTCGCTCTGTAGCGTATCTGTGTCTGTAGCCTGCAGAGTCAGTGTGTGTCCTTCTTTCATCCCAGCTCCTTTTATTTGGCTTCAATCAGCCTCTGCTGACGCCTGTTTAGGTGGCCAATTATTGCACTCGGCCTTCTTAGACAACCACCTTCAGTACAGTGTGTTTTGGTTTTTGATGGGAAAACAAACAAAAACCGACATAATCTAAACATGCAAAGTACAACAAAAGTAAAGTTAAAATAAAAAACAACGTGTCCTGAGTGTCTGTTCTTGTGTATCCAAGCTTTTGCCTTCATACTCTCCTGTAGTCTGGCATTCTGAAAACTTCAAAAATTATGATGTCAGTGTTAAATGTTTTTGCACGACCAGAATAGCAATATAAATAAGTAATTGTTTGTAGCATTTTGCTTCATGTAGTAACAGCCATTTTTTCAGTCTGCCAGTCTAGACATATTTATTTTAGTAACAAAGATGACGAGAAAAAAAAAAATCTGACCTTGGAATTCAATGAATCACCAAAAAATAATTTCAAAAGATAAAAAGTGAGAAAATCTGCCTGTATCAGAGATATTTTTCTTAAAGATATGCTTACAACGGTTAGAAATGGCCTGCAATAAAAACCTGATACTGTGAAAGTACTATAGTGTTTAACCACTGCTTTCCTTTTGAAATATTAAGATCCAAGTTCTGGGATGTAGCAAAGTATAAATGAACAATATTCTAAAAAAAAGTATTTAAGATCTAAATATGTAACTGTCTACACTGAAGCAGACTGTGTGTGTAAGTCTAGTCATAAGATTATTTCATATCGATCTTAGGCTGACTGAGTTCAGGTTGATCGCTGACTTATTAATTGTTCATACATTGATTACAGCCCGCATGAATGCAGCCTCACTGATCTGCAGCAGTTATGGACATGAGCTGTGGCTGGACGTCTGCTGGTCGTATATTCTGGAGATAGGAGTGTGCGGGAGCCTGTCAGAAAGCTAACATCCATCTAGCATCCTGGGGATGAGCAGGGCATGACAAAGCCCCGGAACCTCAGGCTCTCGCTGGAGGATAGGGTAAAACCTCAGTGTCGTTCACGCTCTGCCTACTCTCTGTCTGCTTTCTTAAGACCTGCCATGTGACTGAGCATGGTGGGGAGCGGAGAATATGTGAGCATGTCAGGGCCACAGAAAACATGAAAATCTCTGTTTCTTGCTCCATTGTGTGCATGTTTCTCATTCGATACTCCTGATCTGAAGTATAGAGGTTTGAGCCACTCTTAACTCAGACAAGCAAAACACATCTACATCAGATTAATTTAAGTAAATATACAGTGGGGAGAAGACATCTCATTAAGTGGGATTTTACAAACACTGTCTGTGGTTAGAGCTGCAAATCAGTCCTAATTGTTTTTCTCAAGATAAACACCAAATGATGCTAAAATGTGTACGGTGTAATAGTAGAGGGGTTTGGTCTGCACTGTTGGGGAATCTGCATGACTTCCCAATACAACAACAAACCTGGAGGCAGTAGTGGAAGACGCATTCATGTGTGGGAGTGGAGCAGTGTGATGTGTGTGGGATTTGAGATTATTCTGCACTACAGGATAATGTGGCACTTTATTTACTGCTGTAATGTGCACAAGGAAACCAGTAAACAGTTGTGAGTGTACAGGTCAGTCAAGGCAGGTCAGTCAAAATGCACTAACAGTGCATTTTGCAGCAAGGGTGTAGGGTAATAAGAGACAAAATTGTCATTAGTAAAAACTTGAGTTCTGGTCTATATACTTGAGAAAGATAATCTGGTCTTCCATAAACAACAGCTGTCTTGCTCTGCAGCTTTCAGCCTCACATTCCACTGTTATTTTTCATTTATTTTGTTGAAGACACAACATCATTGCAACAAAATGCTCCAGAAATTATTTGTTTCATGGAACAAATAATATGACCAATATTTAGGGTTCATAAACAGTCCAACAATATTATTCCACTTTGTCAAGCTGATTCTTGATTTACGACTTTTAACAGTTACATTTATCTACTGTATGTATTTTATTAGGATTTTATAATAAAGCAGTGCACAGTATTGGATGGGATAAAAAATGTGTGGTATTCTAGAAATGAAATTGAAAAGTATTCAACCCCCTGTACATTGAGATCCTAAGATAAAACCTAGTTGTTTGTCCTCTACAACCAATACAGGTATAACAGCAAACATTTGGATAAGGGTTGATTTTCATTTTGGGAAATCAACATCATAAATTTCCTTGAATGATTCATATTACAGGGTTTCCACCAGTGTATTATAGGCCTGGCAGGCCATCATGCTTTATTTGGCCCCCAACTCCTCGCCAGGCTAAGTGTTGTGTGTGTGTGTGTGTGTGTGTGTGTGTTTTTTTTCCCCCCTAATAAGCCAGACTACAAGTGTCTCTTCCCTGGTGAGAATACTGTGCGTTGGCCACTTGGCGCGCACTGTCATAGTTTGATCTCTGAAGTTTACTTTGGTGCGAATCGCCCATATAGACTCACCTATATGGACATTTATATCAACACTCTGTGAGGATCCATGTTTCTTTGTGGAGTTTATCAAGGTAAGAGGAGTCAATCTTAAATCCACTATTTGCTTTGCTTGCGCAGCTCAATGTGAACCGCAAATGTTCATATTGAGCTTTGCTCAGTGTTCACAAGTGCACATTTAGAGGTGTGAGCAAGAGTGTTAATTTATAACTTACACATTCATATATTTAACTTGTACCTTTTACCACTTAACAACAGATGAGTCAGTCAGCAGCAGCTCTATCCCACGTCCCTCCTGACCTGCTCTCTCCTAAGTGAAATTAAAGCTGCAGTATGTAACTTTTATAAAAATATTTTTTTTCCACATATTTGTTAAAACTCTCATTATGTTGTGACAGTATGGCATGAGAGGTAATCTGTGAAAAATCTATTTCCTCTGCCTTCTCCCAGGAGAGTTTTAGTGCTGTCAATCACAATCTCATAAGGCTCATCCTTCCTCCCCCTTGCTCTGTGTTATGCTGCAGCTAGCATAGCCTGTTGTGAATGCTTAGTCTATTAAGCATAGCTACCAGTGACGGCAGATAAATGATTTTCTTGTAACAATAAGTTGTTTCTCCACCATTAGCACAATTAGCAGTGCGTGAATGAAGTTGACTGACCCTCCTCCTGGTTCTGATTGGTTGCTTTGGTCAGAACACTGCATTACTTTAGCTAGCAATAGTAGTTCAGGAAGGAGATGGAGGAGATTGATTGTTTTCACAGATTATCTGTCTCATAACAAACTGCTACGACATGGTGACAGCTTTAACAAATATGGAAGAAACATATTTTTTATTAAAGTTACATACTGCAGCTTGAATAAAATGCAACTGCATATCATTTTTGAAAAGTCTGGATTGCTTCATGTGTATTTTGCATGTTGTTTATGACTGTTGCTCATGGGGAGACATTTCAGTAATAGAAAAAATTTAAACAACCTACTTGCATACTGTATGCAGACTAAATTTTACTCTTGCATGTAAAATTCATGAGCAGTAAATATTGTACTTGTTATCAGTATTGGACCAAAGAAAGCAAAGCAGATGCAAGCCTTTGAAATTGTGATATTTTTGATGGGTAAATTAGACTCAAAATATTGTAACAGCAGCTGCATGAGGGGGGGGGGCCCAAGACCCCTGGCAGGGTCACTGTTCACAAGGAAGGACTGATATCCAGCAGGAGAGCCACTGAGAAAACGAGTTAGCTGACATAGGGACTTCCTCGTGGCGGATGACCAGTCTTCCCCTGAGGTAATGAAAGTTTTTCTTGGAGTTTATTTCAATTTCACTTACTTGTGATCTCAAACTTTTAATCATACAGCTTTAAAACATGAACTGAGTGCTAGGTGTTATTTCTTTTGAGCAGCAGCAGAGAAACCTTTGATTAAACCGCTTTTGTTCTTGTCAGGGTAAAGAATGATTCCAGGTGCATTTGGCCTCAGGAATCTACTTAAGCTTAAGGTCAAGGTCCAGGTAGTTTTTGGCAGCTGCAAAGGGCCCACAGCGTTTGGTTGAGGTGTTTTGAGCCTGAGCATTGTCAATTTCTGATTCCTGTCTGGGAAAGGTAGAGCCAGACATTGCTGTGTTTTTCTTTTTCCTTTGAGCAGGTGCCAACACCTGAAGGTAAACAACATACAGGAGGGCAAAGGGGTCAGAGAAGCGTCTGGACTCAGCCTGTCCCTACAGACCAAGCCTGTCAGAATCTGGATCTGGCCTGTCTGGAATGCTGAGAGGAGCTGAGCCACTACAGCACCTGGGCTTGACACCACATCAAGCTCCTGAGCAGGGACTGTCACGGAGGGGGGGTGAGTACCTGCTGCAAATCCTCACTTTTAGCTCTTGCAACCAGATTCCTACTGTTAAAGGCCAAAAATGTGGGAAAACAGGACTGCAAGATGAAACTTGTTACCTGCTGCTCATATTTAGAGCTGAGGGAGGAGCAGTGGCCTCGTTGTGCCAGCTCTCAGCAAAAAGCTCAACCACCTAAAGGAAATACAGAATCCCCAAAATAACTGCCTCTTGCCTAGCAGGTTCCCTCCTGCTCTGCAAACTGCTGTGGAGGCAACATCACTCTACTGCAGATGGAAGCAAAAGCCTGACAAAACGGGAAGCATAAAAGCAGCATTATGACCTTTCACAACATATTTGAAGAGTGAAATGGGTTCAGTTCTGAACAGGCAGGGACTCGGGTAGAACAGCAGCAGTCATGATGATGTTTTCCTCCACGCTAACAGTCAGAGACATCAATTTTCTTCTGTCTCAACATTTCTTTTGCTTTTCTTACACTGATTTTATTTACTGTGCAGTTACAGCCAGAGGTTTACTTCCACTCAACACAAAGTCACTGTAGAATAGAATAGAATAGAATAGAATAGAATAGAATAGTAAAGAATAGAATAGAATTTTATTCTATTTCACTGTTGGACAGTAAATATTTTCTACTGTCCGATAGTTGGGAAATATTCGTTGCTAAAGTATTGAACAGATAGGCATGTGAACTCAACAATAGATATTTATTGTTTTTAATTTGTAATTCAAGTTTTTCAAACACCGGACTGGTCCAAAGCATTATTCTAGCCATTCAGCTTTCCAGTGTTTCAGGAAGCTCTGATCGTTAAATGGAACTTCTTTAGAAATGTAGACTGTAGATGCTGACATTCACATTGGGGTTATCTGAGCTGCTGCAACATGTTTAGCATTAAGATGCTATTTTGGGCTTGAATAGCTTTGCTAATTGGCTAAATCCTTTTAGCACAACTTAAACACAACAATAGTTTTTTTTCTGTGTTCAATCAGGTTGGTCTATGTAGAATAAATTAACCAATAATGGGCAAAGAAAAGCAGCTTTGTCATCCATCACTGTTGTTTGCACATATAGCTTATGTGTCAGATTTATGGACGTACCAGAAACACGTAAAAATGTTGTAAAAAACACATATATATTTATATATATATATATATATATATATATATATATATATATCCCAAAAAGCCAATGGAATTACATTTTTAACCCAAAAAAATTATGAAACGAAAATTATTGCATTAAAGTCCCAGCCCTATAAAATATATACAAAACATATCAGTGACTTACGGTGGGGTTCATAGCTGGTTAGGCACTGACTCTGTCATAATTAGATTTACAAATATAGACACCTTGCATGTTATTGTTTACATATGGAAATTTTACATGTCATCCATGGCCTTGCTGCCGCGGTACAATAATTATGTTAACTCAATGAAACATGGAAATGTAGATATTATTAATTTTGTGTTATGCTCCACAGCAAAGGGAAAAACTATGAGAGGCCTCATGGGCCAAAACTTACAAACCTTCTCACACATACCATCAAACTCTCTTACAGAGATTGGCTGCAACGGAAGTTAACTTAAAATCTCAGTTTCTGATCGGATCCAAGGATGGTTTTCACAGACATGAAAATAGGTGAGCGGCAGCCACTTACTGAGGCAATGAATATTTTAAATAACATTATTATTGCTCCTACAGTAGTGTCAGCATTATCAGAAGTGTCAGATAAAAGCCGACAGCCAGCATCAGAACCCACATCTATCAATGCAGTAAAGCCCAGTAAAGCCAGCCTGCACTGGATTTTAATGTGTGAAAAGGCACAAGTTATGGCACCTTCTTTCCAAAAATAAATAAATGTGTGGAAAAAAAATCCTATAAACCACATATGTGCAACCTCAATCAAAATTGGTCTTGTTGAGGTGGCCCTGTGTCACCCTGAAGAGAGAGAAGTACCTGGTAACGTATTGTTTATGGAATCAGAAATATTCTTGTCTGTCAAACGTGACCTTAGTAGTTTGTCTGAAAAGTGAAATAAAATTTTACCTGTTAATAATATATTAATATCACACAAAAAATATGATTGTATCTATTTGTTTTAATAAAGATACAAGTTAGTTTTAATTCTCGTTGGAATTTATAGACGTTTTTACTTGAATTTCTATAAATATTTAAATCTAGGATTCAAATCTATTCATGTTATTAAGAAACTAACTCTTTTGTCAGCTCCTCAGACTTCTTTTCTTACTCTCTGGTGATTTAACAGCTCTCTACCAGCCAGTCAGGTTTCCTCTTGGGGACATGAAGACCTGTAGCCTGCAGGTCAGATGTGGAGGTCTGCGTGGCAGCTTTAGTGCTTGGGACTGGACAAGCCCCTCACTCTGACCTTTTCACATCACCAGTGAACCAATTGTCCTGCAAATCACCAAAATGGCAAGGATCATGTTTGAGTAAGAGCTTAGCAGCTCTGGAGACTCGTTGGCTTCTACATAAGAACTTATTAGAAACCGAACATGGCTCAGAGAAAAGAATGGCTTTGCTCAGTCCTTCTATCCGTATCACTGCAGAAGACTCCCAGGCTCAGCCTATTTCCATGGTACATCTTATCTTTTTATGCCACAATGCAGGCATGTAGGAATGCTGACTGCAAAAGTGTGTAAATGAGACGACTGGCTGTTTTAAACAATGTTTGGTTATCTTTTCAGTGAGAGGGGGATTGCTTCGAGCCTCAGTTTGTTAAAAACTCAGGAACCGTTTTCTCATCTGACTTCATTTGGAGAAACCAAAGTAACATCTGAGCGCCTGCATGTTTAGTTTTGTGAATTGATGAAAACATTTGTACTTTTCTTCTATTTTCTCCTAGAATTTTTTTTGTAATATCGGGTCATTTCAATTTAGCACTCTGTTAAGCTATTTGTAACAATAAATTGATCAGGCTCTCCAAGATTTTATGATTGTTTTTGTGTGTGTGTGGGAGGGTTGCAATCAAAATCACTGGTTTTCTATCCATCCATTTTCTTGACATCCTTGTCCCTTGGTGGGGTCGGGAGGGTTGCTGGTGCCAATCTCCAGCTAATGTTCTGGGTGAGAGGCAGGGTCACCCTGGACAGGTCGCCAGTCTGTCGCAGGGCAACACAGAGACATACAGGACAAACAACCATGCACACCTAGGGACAA
>CAEGAF010160918.1:0-17220 GCA_903067075.1 Micropoecilia bifurca
GGTACTCCGGTTTCCTCCCACAGTCCAAAAACATGACTGTCAGGTTAATTGGCCTCTCCAAATTGTCCCTAGGTGTGAATGTGTGTGTGTGCATGGTTGTTTGTCCTGTGTGTCTCTGTGTTGCCATGCGACAGACTGACGACCTGTCCAGGGTGACCCCGCCTCTCGCCTTGAATGTTAGCTGGAGATGGGCACCAGCAACCCTCCTGACCCCATTAAGGGACAAGGGTGAACAAGGGGTTAGAAAATGGATGGATGGCTTTAGAGTTTGGTTTTAAATAATTCCTTTTTTTCCCCGTCTCTTCCAGCTGACGACTGCCAGCAGATGTTCCTGCATCCCATCAACGTGCGCTGCCTTCTGCGTGAATACGGCAGCTTGGAGGCTTGTCCCGACTCCATCACTGCCACAGTGGTGGAGATAGTAGGACACACAGTCAATGAGGTCAGCAAAAAAAAAATTTAAGAAATACTTGTGGAAAATAAGTGTTAAGTAAGTAAAAGTAATAAATGGATTTAAAGATCTTCTTTTCTATTAAAAATAAAATGGAGTGCATTTACTTTGTCAACATGTTCGCTGTAGGTCTTCAAATAAAACTGTTTCGTTGGTTTATTTCAGGAGATCCGTCGTCGGCATCGCTATCTGGCTCACCTGCCGCTCACCTGTGAGTTCAGCATCTGCGAGTTGGCCCTGCAGCCGCCCATCCTGTCCAAAGAAACTCTGGACACGTTTGCTGGTTTGAACACTTATTAAAAATATATATATTTACTGTTTTAACAGTCTTCACCCTCAACTTGTAAGACTTGTAACACCTAAGTTATTTGGCAAACTTTTAGATGATTTGGAGAAGAGAAAGCGCCTGAGGCAGAAGAAGGCGAGGGATGAAAAACGCAGGGAGAAACGCATTGAAATGGAGGAGAACAAGAAGCAGGGGAAATGTAAGGGAAGCCGCTTTAAACTCGTAGAATTCGCTGTGCTATTCCGGGTTGACGGTTCTTTTTGTCCTGTCAGATCCCGAGGTACATATTGGACTGGAGAACCTTCATCATTTCCCAGCATTCGGCTCCCCGCCCCACTACAGCAGCCCACCAATTCAACACGATTTTTCTTTAGCTCCTCCATCCCCCCTCAGCACCAGCCCTTCCTCTGGTAAGATTCCCATTTAGGTTTTATCCTTGTCTGAACGTTATAAAATTCCTCCTCTTCCTCCTTGGTTTCAGATGGAATTAGCTTCCCGAGCCTGAGTGTGTCCTCGCCTACCGTGGGGAGCGTGGAGGACGATTCCCACTGCATGTCCTTTGCACAGGTGTGTGTTCAGCGGACATTTGTAGATCAACCAATGACGACGAGGTAATTAACTCCATGTGTTAATTCTGTGTAGATGCTGAAAGACGGGAAAGCCAGAGCTGATGCTGGTGTCAGGGTCACTCCAAAGAAAGGTGACACAAACCAAAGAATCATTTAACTAACTATTAATGTTAAAAAAAAAAAGAGTAGAATTCGCTGTGCTATTATGGCAATCGGCCATTTTGATTCAGGTTTGTTGGAGCAGATGTGCGTTAAACGTTGCAGGACTGGAGCTGGAGGCCTTTCCCTGTGTTTAGATGAACATAACCCAGTGCACAACCGTGAAGGTTTTGAACAAACTTTGCAGAACCAAGCAAACACTCCAACTCCAGTTGCAATTAAAATTTTACTAAAGGAAATTTAAGGCAAATCTGTTTGTTTTTAGTTTTTCTTTTCTTTTTTTTTTAGAAAAATTGTATCATTTTTCTTCCAAATTGAAATGTTGCACTACTTCACATAGCTACTGTATCACATTGAATCCTAATGGAAATACGTTGAAGGTTGTGGTTAGAAAAGGTAAAACGTGAATCGGTCACGGACCTGACGTCCATGTTTCGACTGATAGGATCGTTTCCAGCGAACATTTTGTAATAATTTCACTGATATCTACAAATGGTCGGTCTGGGTTGTTGTTGGAATAACTTATGTTAAGTGCAACAATGGCGGTTCGATGAGTTTGAGTTGAAGCAAAACGCCGTGAACTTTAATATATGCTGTTTGTTCATATCCTTTCAGGAGAATTTCTGACTACGGATTGCGGTTTCTCCCGTGCAGACAAGCTGCTCGCCCCCCCAGCGGCAGACAGTGACGGTGAGAGCGACGGCTCGGACCGAGTTCCCGTGCCCAGCTTTCAGAATTCCTTCAGCCAGGCTTTCGAGAAGGCCCTCCTGCAGCTGGACAGCGGTCCGGCCGCCCCGCCGCAGCCTGCAGTAGAACCAGGTCAGCAACCGCGCCGTCGTCCACCGATCCGATTGGCTGTCGGTCGACTCACTCACTCACTCACTCTCTCGTAATCTTGTGTTTCAGATGAAAAGGGAGGAAAGAAGAAAAAGAAGAAACAGAAACTTCTCTTCAGCACATCCATGGTTCACACAAAGTAGAAAGAGGAAAAAAGAAGTTAATTTAATGATTTTGTTTCTTCGGATCTTCCCGCTGCTTGTGTTTTATTTTCCTCCTCAGATATGTTGGAAATCTAAGCTATGAAAGTAGGATGTACCGTGTAGCCAAAGCTCACATTACTTCAGATCCCGTTGCTGCTGCTGCTTTAGTTGTCTTCCCATCAGTTTCATTTCCAATCAGTTTGTCTTTTTTTGCCCAACCGGACCCATCGCACTGAAAGCTTTCTGGGTAACCGCGCAGTTCCCACGCAAGGTAAACGAATAGAACAAGTTGCTGTCTTCTAATATTTGTTCAAGCTTTCAGACATTTCATATCTCCCAAGTACATAGTTTGACACAGCTCCCAGAGTATTGCACGTAGGACGTATTACTACTAATAATACAGGCCAGGTCATGGGGAGGTGCTTCATACTAGAGTAGCAGTCAGCCAGCTGCAGGTATGTTGCTCCTACACCACATCATCCTGGACGCCTGCCTTCCAAATAGTTTTATAAAAGGTGGAGCTGTTGCATTTTCTAGCTCTATCATAAGGACATGTTTTAGTACAAGAAAGGAAACAGTATTGCTAACTATAATAATATCAGTTCTGTTCACTCTAAAGCATCTCTGCTTGTTGAAAGCTGAAACACACACTTTCTTTTTCCTTCAGTTTGTCCTGCTTCTGATTGGGAATGTTTACCCTAACTTTATCATTATCCCCAGTTTAAATTTGTTTGTGTGTGTCAGAGGATATGCAGAGTTGGAGGATTGCTGAGATGCTAATGATGAATCGGATTGGATTTTTTTTGGGAGGATTTCTCAATTCACCTATATTTTTTAGCAGGTTTATGGGGCAGACAGCATAGTTAATATGTTGTAACAAATAAAGATTTATGCACAATTATAACCGTGTACTGTAATTTCTGAAATCATATTGATGCAGTACTTCACTTGTTCCACAAGAGGGCAGTGCTGATAACGCCCGCATTATACCAGGCAAAGCTGTCACTGGCCGTTCACCAGTGAGTGGAAAACTAATGCAAAGTAGTAAATTAAAATCCAAGTTATTCTTTGAGACTTAATTTTTGCGTACCATTTATTTTGACTAGAGTAGGTTGTTAATCTGTATAAAATTTATTATCCAAATCCAAATGTATATAAAGTTACTTATTTTCCGTTCGTTGGAAACCGGAAGTTAGAAGCCAACACTTCACACTTTCGGATTATTGGATACGTTTTATTCACGTACCTTTTAAATTGGGTTCTCTGACAGCCTTACTGTTAAATGTTGCATCATTTCGGGTAATGTGTTGAAGTTCGCCAATTAGTGGGGGAAGAAAGAGGCATCTGTGTCATTTAAGATTTTCTTTGTGCCTTTAATCAGCCTATTCAAAATACATGTTCTTTTAGAAATACATTACTCCACATGTAGGGCCCACGTAGGTTGTGGCCCTACATGGGCAAACCCATGTGGGGCCACCAAGGAACCAGCGGACACACCCCTAGGGGACCCATATGTCAGCCCTCCTTGCCCCCATATGGGGCCCACCTAGGCATGCTGGCAGGGCAATAATAGTAGATTGGTTTAAGATACTTTCCTTTGTTCTGTAAATCTATCAATTTTAATTTATGTGAAAGGGATTAAAACAAAACACCTTTACACACACACAGACAAAAAAAATAATTAAATGAAACAGTCAAAACTGCTCTCAGCGTTAGGCTCACAAAAAAGTACGATTCCAGTATATGTAAATTAGATGGGTAGTGTTATCTTGGATATTTAATGACTAAAATTGTAATCTTTTTAACATATCTTTCAAATATCATTTTTGTCTTTCCAAAAGTTAAGGCCAGCGGCAAAAAATTACATTCGCTAACTTTACTGCAAACAGAACAGCTCACAGCTGTAACTTGT
This sequence comes from Micropoecilia bifurca, assembly GCA_903067075.1. Taxonomy (NCBI): domain Eukaryota; kingdom Metazoa; phylum Chordata; class Actinopteri; order Cyprinodontiformes; family Poeciliidae; genus Micropoecilia; species Micropoecilia bifurca. The sequence goes on from CAEGAF010160918.1 coordinate 4,358, forward strand.
CAGCTATAGAACATTACAGTGTTTTTGGTTTGTTTTTAATTTTTCAACAAGTTTTATTTAAATTATAACCATCCCTAAAAATAAGCCTCTTAGCTCACCTGGCTTTATGCTGACATCATAAAAGTCTTATTTGAACAGAGCTTTTTTTCCCAGTACTTCTGTATATTTCATGTTTGCCCCTTATATGCATATTTCTACTCAACTTCCACCTTCACAGGTGGTTATTTGAATTCTGAACTCCTGCAGCAAAACCTTTTCATGAAACTGCAGCAACAAAAAACAGGCATGAAAACTGTTCGTCAAGACAACCAGGGCAGACAGGAATGTACAGATTTCTTTACCAGAAATGTTCAGACTTCATTTGTAGTCAAATTATTTTAAAAATCATATGGATGGATTTGATGAAGACAGGTTTTGAAATGAGTGAGTGTGTGTGAGTCTGGTTGTGTGTCCTGTCTGTCTCTGTGTTGCCCTGATGGATGGATGGATGGATGGATAGATGGGTTTTGAAATCACAATAACCTGTTTTGCAGAAACTCTCTACTTTCATGGTCCTTTATTTTGAAAATATTGACCGGAAAGGCGGTAGCCGGGTGTCCAGCTTGATGGATCTTTGTAGCTAACCAGTCAGACTGCTTGCTGGCTGCTCAGCGCTGTCTGGTCCGTCCTGTCAACAACACTGCAACCTGAGACGGGATAGCCAGTCATTTGGCTAGCTGAGTAAACCAGCTAAATTAGCCACACTGCTAGCCTCTGTCTTAACTAACTACCGAGGCTTTGGGACTACCGTGCAAAATTGGCTGAATATAACCCAGTTTGGAGTTGATTCGACGGTGGCAGAGGGGAAAAATAAAAACCACTTCTCCGTTTGGTAAGTTGTCTCCAGAATGGATAAACCAGGCAGAGAGAAAGAAAGAAAGACAGGTTCAGTCAGTGTTTCCATTTTGAAAGTTCAGCTTCTTGAGTTGTTAGCCTTTCGGTTGCTAGCGAGCAATCTGTTGATGCGGTTTATAGGTCCTCGGGTTTTAAGTCTCCATGGTTGCTCATTAGTCCGAGCTCTTCATTAAGTGTGAAGTTTTTTTTTTTTCCTCAGTGAAATTCTGTCCTGTTCGGTGCACGAACAAAATTTGTGTTTTCGGTCAATTCGGCCGGATACTGTCTCCACTGATCCAGATAGTTGGGATGAGGAAACAAGGAAGAGATGACACTTGTTGAAATGTTTCAACTAAAACAGCTCTGGGTGTCTCGGACACCGTTGTTATTGACCAAAATATGAATTAGCAGCAGGCACTGTTTCTGAACGCGTGTGTCATAAGATCTGCATTCACTGGCTTTTACCTAGAACTGCACCAATCGGACTTTTCCCGACCGATACCAATTTCTTTTTTCTTCCTCTTCCTATTTCCTCCTTTGAGTTTTATCTGGGCGAACTTTTTATGTGCTCCAATTCTGGAATTATTTACATTAAAGTGGGAAAAAAAATCCACGTCTCTTGCTTGATTTTGTTGTTTGATTTAAGTAGATTTAATGTTATTTATTGTCCAAAGCTTATGTTCTTTTATCCTCTCCGATATTTAATAATCATCCATTCAAATGTCTGATTGATTGATTTTGCTTTCTCTTGCCATTATGAACAGGTTGTACGCCTGTATTTGTATGTGAACAAGCATCTTGACACATAAAATTAGCTGCTGATTATTTACTACTTTGACTTATTTACAGTTCCATTTATTTATGCTAAAACTTGACTCATTTTTCCTCAGTTGACTCTTTCTTTGATCAACAAGACCAAAAATGTAAAAGTCGGAATACTTTTGCATATTTACTTCATCATACTTATTTACTTTCTTTTTTTTTTTTTACAAAGAATATACCACATGATAACTAATATGCGGAAATTTTGCGTACACCAATCAAAAATTATCTGGAGATTGAAATTGGCCATTTATTTCTCGATTGGCCTCTGCTTGGTCATCAGTTGGACAAACACTGAAAAGTCTTTGTTGTTCATGTTTTTTTGTTCATCAAATGCATCAGAATAAACTACACCTGCCATGTTTGGCTCTACAGACAACCTTTTTAAAACAAATCAGATAAAAGTTATAAACATATGTTGTCTCCTTGCCAATGCTGATTACTGAATCGGTGGCTGACTATTGGAAGCTGAAATAATGAGAAATCTGTGGAATAAATTCTTACGTCAGCAAACGCTGCCAGACAAATAAATCAGAGAGCAATAAAATAACTTGACTTTAACTCATTAGTTTAGTTGAAACAAAAAGACAGCTGTGTTAGACTTTTGTATTGTTTAGATTAAATATCAGGTAGTTGATTTACAGCAGTCTTTTAATTCACCCCACAAAAATCACTTTTGCTACTGTACCAAGATATTCTCACAATTAAAATCTGATGATGTTGAGTCATATGCAGTGATATTGAAATTGGTTGGGGGTTTTTACTCATATAGGTAATGTTTTTTTTTACTTTAATTTTCAAATAAAACACAATTCACATAACTTAATGTTAATTAATGCATAATATTCCTTTGGGTGAAAAAAATGGTGCCAGCAGGTTAATATTAAAAAATAAATTAAAAGATGCAAATAAACAAATAATTCATTTTTAAAATAAGAAAATACAAATTTTATTGCCTAAATCAGCTTTCCTTCATTTGAACCAGGTGAAGTAAAACTACACCACTTGAGGAGTTTTGACTAAAACATATTTGCAGACAAAGTTATTTTATATCATATATATATATAATTTTCATTTTTTTATTCCTAAGATGCAATACAAGGCAGCATTCTTTTGTGAATTAGAAGCTAAAACTTTAGTTTAAATTTTTTGGCTAAAACATATTTATGGAGAAAGGTGTTTTAATCTTCAATTCAGAAGGCATATTGGTTTTATTGTACAGTTTTGGCTTGTTGATTACTCTGAAAAGGTTTTTCTTTTCCCCAAATGGCCTTTATTAAGTTTGCACATTCCTGGTAGCGATTAATCGATTACTCAGTCAATTAAAAACTATTTAAATAATCGACAAATCCGTTTAACCCAATTAGTCACAATTGAGCGGATTAATAATTTCAACCTTGATTCACCATAATTGCATGTTTTCCTCATATTGTGCAGGTCTAATCTAATCGCCTGTTCCCTAATTTGCACAGACAAATGGCAGCCGCCATCTTTATTAATCCTTATGGATATTTGGTTATTAACCCTGATGCTTGGTCAGCGTCTGAAACTCTTCCAACATAAACGTCTGAGGGAAATTCCTTTGTGTAGCCTTTGAATAAACCGGCTGAGCCAGGTTACTGACTTATCATCCTTTGGTGTCAAAACAAAACAGACTCCCTGCAGATCTAACCTGTGGCCTGCAGGAACTGCCTGCTAAACACCAAAATGCATTTGTTGTCTTCCTCAAACTTAATGCCAAATTTGTAGGTTAAACTAACTTTTACAAAAGCAAACAAACAAAGAAAAACAAACAAACAGGTTTGTTACTTTTATTTTGTTATCTGCAGGTTTCAGTCATGACTTGCATGCAGAATGCTTGTCTCAGCCTATGTAAGACAGAGACAATCCCTGCTGGGCTGCCTGACCCACCATCAGAGTAAATGTTTAGCATTCCATCCCGGCAGAGGCGTTTCCTGTCAACACGAAAAGGTCACTTTTTAAACAAAAAAGGAAAGCTAAAAAAACCCAACTTTGTAATGTCTTCTTTCCACTGTGCTTTCTCAGCATTGCTCCCTTTTCCTCCTTCCTCGTGTCCTACTGACTCAGCAAAGAAAGGGAGTGTTAATTACACTTCTGATAGCCGCAGATTGATTTTGCATAGACATACACGGGGTAAAAAAAAAAAAAGAAAGAAAAAAAGCGTGGGGTATTAGGAGTAGCGATCCAGGCGTTGATGCAAATATACGTTGACTGCAGAGAGTCAATGGAGAGCCGTGCGGAGTTTGTGAATTTCCTGGAGCACTCTGCCGTATTTTTACATCCCAGCGCAGTTTGCCACAGTCGACTCGAATGCATGGGCGTGACTGTGTTTACTCAAGTCTGTGTGAGTGTGCATTTTATCATCTCTTTGCCTCAATGAGGGAGGCGTGTGAACGCCACAGTGACGCCACAGTCAGATTAATCCTTTTGTGGCTCTGCAGTGATTTTATTTTTTGTTTCCACTTTGTTGTCTTGACTAATGAAAAGCTTTTGTGCGCCTGTGTATTTCTCTTAGGCATCTTCAACCCGGTCCCCCTTGTGTGCTATGACATCGAGGCTTGGCTACAACAACGGCCCAAGCTCTTCCGCAGACGGTTAACATCTGCCAAGGTAGGCCACCGTGGTGGTGGGATTGTTTGTCACAACTCAAAGAATCTACCGAGTCTGTGCTACAAAGTCGACGAGCGCAGGAACATGTGCAACGCGTTATCAGATGTCAGAGCCTCTTAAAGGGCCAGGAAACGATTGTCTGCGTTTCAGTTTTGGCTCACGTTGTCACTATAGCAACGATGGTAGATGAATTGTATGTAATTCATTTCAGTTATCTAATTGCTTCATTATCCTCAAATAAGGGTCAAAGGTCTAAAATGAGCGCGGAAGTTAATAAATGGTAGAGCCGGACGTTTCCCGGCAGCCTGCTGAAAGTTTTCCACGGAGTCCTTCACAGAGCGTAGAAGGCTCGACACGCCTGAGTTACAAGGAAGGTAAACAGTGACATTGTACCACTAACCCCTCTCACCCCCACCCCACCCCCCGCCTGTCCCGGGATTCACCTCGGAGACGTGCGGTCGTTACTCGTGATCGTTGCTACACCAGTAATTCCAGCTTTGTGCTGCGGGTTTTGTTTAGTTTTTTTTTGCTTTTTGTTTTTTTTTTGCTTTTCTAGTAAGACAATAATAAGAATATGTTTGAAAAAGCAAACAGAGGGACTTACTTTCTGGAGATGTCTGTACACGTATTGGTGCACAAGGAAGTGCAGATCCCACTTTAGGGTATGTGCAGTCCAGGCAAGAAAATAAATAAATAAAAATGCACAAGTTACAAGTAATTGTTATTAACCTTTAATGTTTTCTTTTTTTTTTAAAAGTTGGAACATTTTCTGTCCATTTGTAAGATTTGTAACCTTTTTTTAATGAATTGCCTGAGAGAATTTTGCCACAGTAGCATCACTCCTCTATTCATGTTTCACTTGCAAGGAAAGTTATTGTTTAAAAGCCAGAAGGAGTGTCCTCCTGCTTTCATTAATGTAATGTTTTTTTGACAACAGTCAGCAAGACAAACAGGGAAGTTCAGGGAATGTAATAATTGTTGACTTTGTTTTGGAAAAAGAAAAAAACAAACTATTGTTTGAATCTTGTTGGAGGGTTTAGTGTGTCTTATTGTGTCATTATCTAAGACAATACATACATGTACAGCCTGTTTAGAGTTATTTAAGAGTGTTTGATAAATTCACTTCTTTTCCTTTTTTATTTAATCTAAAATCTACTGCTCAATCAAATATAAACTGATCGTTTTCCCACTTTGTAGATTAGCTCTCCTGGCTATAAAAATATGAAATAGAACACCCTACACTTTACTGCTGACATACAACAACAAAACTCTTAAAATTATTGTCATGAAAACATGATGTTACTGTTTGCTTTAGATCAGATCAGTGAAATTAGAAGAGGTTATCATAAAGACCAAGATCTTCAAAACTAGACAATATGAGAAGATTGTTTAAATAATTTTCCTAACTCCTATTTAAAAACCTTTATATATGTCTTCTTCAAGTATGTTCCTGAACAGACAATTGCCCAAAGAATAAATAGAGCACCTTTTAATCGTACTACTTTTTAGTAATTTTACATTCTTTATTGACCCTAAAAATAGTTGTTTTCCAGTCAGTAGCGACATCAAGACCAAATGATTTAGCAGCTAGCATAGCATTTACTGGTAGGTAGTAGACTATTGGCAACTCTGATGCAAGTTATCAGGAAAGCAGTTCTCAGGAAGCATAATAGCATTTGAAGATTTATTATTGTGTGACTTTCAAATATTAAGAAGTTCAAAAAGTTCTTTTCTTTTTGTATATGTGTTGTTAAGGATGGCTGCTCAGGTGGAGGTCCAGACCGGTGAGGTCGGGGGGACCGGGGCAGGAGGACGACTCCACCTCAGTCCCCTGACTGACTCCAGCGAAAAGAACGTCATGGAGATGCCGTCTATCGCGTCGGAATCCAACAAACCTACCCCAAACCCTAAGCCTCGGCTCACGCCCAAGCCGTTCTCTGTGGAGAAAAACCCCACCATTAAGCCCATACTCGCCCCCAAACCCCAAACCAAACCCCGCCCAGAGCCCACTCGCATTTCTGGGTCCAAACCAGATCTGCCAAACGCACCGAAACCAACAGCGAGGCTAGTGTCCACCAACCCCAACCGTCCTGCTGCTACTTCCTTCAGAACACCGACTTTATTGAAAACTGGCCAGACAACCAAGCCTGTGATCCAGCCTTTTAAACCGGTCCCTCCTCTTGATCCCGTGGAGCCCAGTCCTCCACGGGAGCCCAGTAAATCAAGCCGCCCCGTCCCGACCGGGAGGCAAAAACCTGCTGCGTCGAACTTGGCCTATTCCAAGAGTCTTAAAACATATTCGGCAGCTGAGTGGTCTGGAACCACTTCAGTCAAAAATGAGAGCGGTGAGAGTAAGGAAGGATCTATGACCAGAGCCAAATCGATGGAGTTTCTTGCTGCAGCAGTGCAGGACGAAAAAGCAAAATACAAATCTTCTCCTGAAGCAGCCGTGCAACTGCGAACGCAACCCAGGAGACCCAGACCTTTTTCGGCCATTTTGACTGCTGTACCGGCTAAAACTGAGACACCCGTCCCGGCTCCTCGCTGGGTAGCGAGGCGACCCCTTTCAGCCGATCTCACGTCTAAGTTTGAGTCTGTCGGTCTGTCTCTGCACCGGAAAAACCCCAAAGCGAACACTCCACCGGATCAGGACCAAGAACAAGAGAAAACATCTCCAAGCGCAACACCAGACAGTGTTGACGGCGTTGCTGATCAAAGTCTCTCTAAGCAAAAAGCGGACGTAGCTGCTGCGAAGGACGGTGAGGACGTTAAGCCGGTGGTGAGCATCAAGTCTCGGATAAGTCTCCTCCTCGATGCATCGTCCTCTCCAGGCGCGGCGGCCGATCCGCCCTCTCCGGTGCAGCCGGTTCCGGAGGCAGAATCGTCCATGGGTGTGAAGCAGCTCATCAAGCAGCTGACCGTGGACGCCACGCCGAGTCCGACCCCCGCCGCGAAGCCGGTGATGAAGTCCCGTCCGTTGCCTCTGGACCTCACCAAAAAGTAAGAGCTCCGCTTATTCTCCTTCATCTGTTTGTTTCTGTTCAGTGTTTTTTTTTGTGTATGTGCATGAGTTCCATTGTCATGCATGCTTTTGTCTCGTATGATGTATGTTCATCAGGTTTTCATCTGAGCGCTCACCAGACCTTGAGGCAGCGGATCGACATGACATCAGCAAAGAGTCTCAGAGAGGGGTAAGAGAGGGGCTGAGCTTTGCTGCATCGGGGTTCTTGTTTGGTCCGATGTATTTTGAGTAGACAAATGAGAACAGCAGTGAGAGGTGTTTTTACAGCTTAGTTTTAGGAAAAGCTTTTAGAGCCTATTGTGTGATGAATGTAAAGGAAAGGAGGAAATGGCAGGATAAAGGGTTTACCATTTGAAATCTGGAGATGTAATTGAGGTCAGGAGCCTATATGCACTCGCAATGACACAAATGCCATAATATTTTGATTGCTCTTTACCCCAGGGTAAATGATCATACAATATGTGCTGCACAGGTTTGAATTTATTGTAGGTTTTCATGACCACACCCATTGCATTAGTCCATATTCAGAACAATTGGAAAACCCAAGGAACTCCTTTGAGGTCTGAATAAACCCCACAGCTGATATTGATTTCCACATAGGATCAGGAATGACTTCTAAGATCTGACAGATTAAATTAACTTTCTATGTGCATTGTTTCCTTCATGTGTTCAACAGATTCCCCATAACTTTACTTTCATACTAGTAACAATGTTTATATCTGATAACGGGTATTGTGACAGAAAATGTAGGTCACAAATGGATGAAAAAAAGTGAAACCTTTGACATTTACATTTAATTATTCCCTTTAAATGTTAGTGGTGGAAGCTCATTTTAATAAGGCTTGGTTGCAGTTTCAGCGACACATCCACTGTTCATAGGTTTGCATACATAAAAGTGGGTTAAACACTTGACCTCCTTTGTTGCATCTTGTTCTGTTTGTCGTGTTCATTTCCTGGTTTAATGGTTGTTAAAGCTCCATTGCAGAGTTGTATTTAAACTGTCTCTTCTTCCTTTCTAAAGACTTTTGTAATACGGATAATCTAACTTGTGTGGATCTTCCCTCATCTTCCCAGGCTGAGGAATCAACACCCACTCCCAACGACCACAAGATGTTCCTGGATTTCAAGGATTCCCCATCAGAGTTCAGAAAGGGCCTCACGCCTGAAGGGTCGGAAGCAGAACTGCCGTGGGCTCATCCCAAGGAAAGCGGTTCTGGTGGCGAGTTGCACACAGTGCGAGCTTCCTTGTTTGACAACATTGTGGAGAGACAGAATGTGTTCATGATGGAGCAGGACGAATCACTCAAGGATGGTGGCGTGTTCTTCACGAGAGAAAATGAGGAAGAGGAGGAGGATGATGGGTCCCTCGTCACAGCCACCTACAGGGAACCCGCGTCCCCCTCGGATCTGTTCCGGGTCTCACACGCCTTCGACACGGTCCAGGTGGCTGAAGAGAACCGAGCAGTGAGCGAGAGTGTCCCGGTGGCGCAGTGGGAAGACAAGGCCATGACGCTCCGCACCAGGCGCTCGGAAAGAGCCAGGCCGGCCGCACAGGTGGCCGACCCACCGTCGCGGTACCTCAGAGTGGGGGCTTTGCACAAGTGGACCACCACCAGTTTCGATCAGGGGGAAGGTTTGCATAAAGGGATCCCGCAGGAATCAGAAAGCGAGGGGCGAGCGGGTTCGGAGAAAGACCAGGATGTAGCCGCCCCTAAACGTTTAAAAATGCTGCCGGGAGAAGAGCCGCAGAAACCCAAGGCCACCTACTTCGCTTTGACTGGACAGATGCAAGATACAGCATCTCCTGGAGGGGTGGGATCAAGCCTCTCTGATGCCAATCTGCACTTTAACGATCTATCTGTGAGGTCAGCTTTGGGGGGATCACAGAGACAAATCTATTCAGCCAGGAGGAACCCTTCTCTAGAAGAAGCATTTGGGCAAATCTCCCCCACTCTAGAGAAGTTTGACGAACTAATGCAGAGGAACACCGTCCCGTCCATGGAGGTCAGCTCCCAGATGGAGGAACAAACCAAAGAAGATGTAACGGAATTAAAGACAAAAGAGCAACAGGAGAGAGAAAGACACTTGGCTAAGACGAATGAGCATGAGAAGCAAGCACATGTAGACTTTGAAAGAATGAAGGAGTTGGAGAGGCAGCGAGAGTTTGAACGACAAAGGCAAAAAGCATTTGAAAAGGAGAAGAGAGAACTTGAGGAGCAGCAGCAAAGACAAAAACTCGAGATGGAAAAACAGAAACGGCAAGAACTGGAGAGGGAGCGACAGTGGCAGCTCCAGAAAGAAAAACAAGAACAAGAGAGGCAAAAAGAGATGGAGAGGCAGAAAGAAAAAGAGATGCAACAGCTCATCGAGTTAGAGAGGCAGAGTCTTAGAGAAAAGGCAGAGAAGGAGGCCGAAAAATTGAGACAGATGGCGTTGGAGCAGGAAATGCTGAAGATAAAAGAGCTTGAGAAAAGAGCTAAACAAAAGGAGAGGGAGATGGAGATGGAAAAAGAGAGACAAAGGGAGATGGAAAAGGAGAAGAAGAGAAAGCAAGACTTGGAGAGACAGCAGTGGGAGAAAGAGAGACTGAAAAAAGAACAGGAGAATGAAAGGAAGAGGAAAGAGGAGTTAGAAAAACTGAAAGAGATGGAGAGACAGAAGCTAGTTGAGCTAGAGAAGCAGAGATCAAGAGAGAAGGCAGAGAAAGAGGCAGAGAGATTAAGGCAGCTGGCTGTGGAGCAGGAAAATCTGAGAATAAGGGAGCTCGAAAATGAGAAAGAAAGACAACGTGAGTTGGAGATTAAGATGGAAAAGGAGAGGGAGCTGGAGAAACAGAGGCAAAAACAGCTGGACATGGAGAGAGAGCAGTTGGAGAATGAGAGGCTGAGACGAGAACAAGAGCAGGAAAGGAAGAGAAAGGAGCAGTTAGAAAAGCTCAAAGAGATGGAGAAGCAGCAGCTAGTTGAGCTAGAGAAGCAGAGACTGAGAGAAAAGGAAGAGAAAGAGGCCGAAAAATTAAGACAAATGGCTTTAGAACAGGAAGAGTTGAAGATAAAAGAGCTTGAGAAAGAGAAAGCGAAACAGAGGGAGTTGGAGATCGAGCGTCAGATGGAGATTGAGACGAGAGAGAGGGAGAAACGGAGGCAGAGAGAGGTGGAAAAGGAAAAGCAGAGGCAGCTGGACTTCGAGAGACAGCAGTTTGAGAATGAGCGGCTGAGACGAGAACAGGAGAAGGACCGGCAGAGAAAGGATCTGGAGATAGAGAAACATAAAGCAAAGGAGAAGCTGGAAAAGGCGGAGGCGGAGAAAATGAGGCACATAGCCAAGCAACAAGAGATGGAGAGGCAGCGACTGAAGGAGAGGCAGCAGCAGAAGAAGGAGGAGCAGGAGAGCCTGTGGTTGGAGTCCTCCGCTCTGAGACCCAAAGTTCTGGACCTGGACTCTGTCCTCAGAAGTGACCCACTGTCTCTGGTGACTCCCCAGCACAGTGACGCCTCACCACGATGGAGGGAGCCATATAAACCTGTGATTCTTGACATCGACTCCTTTACGTCTCATACTCAAGGCTCACCAAGCAAAGACTCGCTTCCTGCTTCTGGTATCCTGGGACTAGATGCTGATTTTACGGTTTGGTTGCAGTCCCCGCCTGAAAGAGACGTCAGCTGGAAAGCTCCGGCACAGACTTCAGCAGGTTTTTCGAGTCCAGTGTGGACAATGTCCCCTCAGGATCCGTGGGAGCTGCGGCCCATTGAGATGTCGGTGGACAACCCAGTGATGGAACCCAAGAGAGCGTCCAACAAGCTCAGCCCAGAACAACTTCTCCTCAAACAAGGGGAGAGGCATCCCAGCCCACAACGGCACAGGCCTGCTTTCCTGGATGAGCCTCTCTTCTTGTCTCCTCTTTCGGGGAAGGGGCCACAAACGAGGAACTCGCTTCATGAATTTTCCAACAGTAGCCTCGGAGAGCAAATCTGGATCCCAAGAGTGCCCCAGCCTCCAAAAGATAGGAGAGACGCCCATGGCCACAGGAGATCCCAGGGATCCCAGGTGAGAGAAATTAATCTGATCAGTGGCTGCAGATGAAAGGTTTCCCCCAGAAAACCCGCTAAGCCCGGTGGTTGGGTGCTAGGGCAGTCATTCAATCAGTGGCCCGTCGTGTTTTTGAGTTAAAATTGGTTAAAGTTGACAGGAAATTTGAGAATATCGTACGTTGTTGAAAGATTGGAAGATTAACACCTGAACACCAACTATAAAGTCCTAAAAAATGCACAACATTTTAAAAAGACTTAAGCAAATAAGGAATGATTGGCCTTGTGGGGGCACAAGTAAAGTCTGGTTGCCCGCCAGGCTTATAATACCCTGAGACGGAAAAGATTTAGTGAGTTGTATACCTTTCTTTCAACAAGGTAAGAGAGGTACTTGAAGGTTTTATCTTTTGGATCTTCACGGCTTTATGAATCCCTTTTTCTACAAAACGCAGACGACTATTCATTTCCTTAAAGTTTTGCATATTTGGTTTGTTGTTGAAAAGGTAAAAAAAAATAAAATAGGGGCAGAACTTTATCACATTAATTTTGATTAATTAATTACACAGGTTTTAATGTTTAAAACAAAATTGAACGCAATTAATCACATTTATTTACATACAAATGTACAAAGGAATGTATTTATGCGTTTCTGGTAAACCCATAAATCTGACACACAAGCAATCATGAAGCTGCCTCTCTTGTCCCATTTTGGGTTCATTTTTGCTTGGGGAAAAACTATCTGAGTCTGGAAAAGATTATTGTTGTGTTCAAGTTGTGAAACTATTCAGACTATCACTCTTCAGTGATAGTCTGAATAGTTTCACAACTTGAACATAACAAGTTGTATACGTTGTTATCACTATTCAGTAATAATAGTCTGAAACTATTTAGGCTATCACTGAAACTAAGCCTAAAAGCTTTTCAACGCAAAACGTTCTGCAGCAGCACAAACGTCCTCAATGCTAAAATCGGCCTCTATACTCCACATTTCTAAAGAAGTTGTGTGAATGATTAGGGGTTCCTGAAGCACTTGAAAGCTGAATAGGTATAACAGCACTTTGCACCAATCTGATGGTTGAATAAAATATTAAAAACAATAAAGATATTTGTTGTTGAGCTGAATGTCTATTTATTCAATAATACAGCAGCAAAAAAGCGGGTTTTGATTGGAAACGTCTAACTTTGTTGCTACTGGACCTTTCTCTAGCACTTATTCCTTCCACTCAACTTTCCATGAGCGGTCAGTTTTTTTGGCAATGTCCCTTTGTAGCTGAAGCTCCTGGTGGAGAGGACTAGTTACTAGGGATGTGCCGATCAGGTTTTTTCCTGCCGATACGGATACCGATCACCCCTGAAGGCCGATCGCCGATTCCGATCCCCGATACCGATCACATAATTATTATTTATTTATTTTTTATTATAAACACTGCTGTTACATTATGTAGAAAAAGGAACCATGAATTCACCTTAATTTAGACAAAAACTTG
>CAEGAF010160937.1:0-76677 GCA_903067075.1 Micropoecilia bifurca
TAACCCCCCCTGCCAATTGCCACCAAAAAAACTGTTGCCCCCCCCCAAAAAAAAAAAAAAAAAAAAAAAAAAAACACTATATGTGAAATGTCGGAACATTCACAGCAGAGCGCTGCGTCTTTTAGCTGACTTTACAGGACAGAGACGACTCACGGCAGGGCAGGAACAAGTTCACATTTTCGCTGTATTGATTTGCCGCCAACTCCGATAACTCACGATTAAAGCCAGGTCTTAATTTTTCAGCATCAAAACCTTTCCATTTCATTTAGCTCTGAGTCTCGGTTCATTTATGGAAGCAGACGCTGCATAATGGAGCCGAGCGAAAGAAGAACAAAGTACCTGATTTGATTAGGGGACTCCTCTCTTTGGTCTTCCTGAATAACAAAAAAAAAACATCCACTAAGTTCTGAAAGCACTAAATGTTCGCATGACTCAAGCAAGCAGAGGTTGTGTATTTGTCTGTAGCTGCGTCTGGGCAACGCGCGCAAGGTGTGCATGGCACCACAACTCAAACTCCGACGTCTAACCTTCATGATTCTGTAATTTAGCGAGTTTAGATACACTCCACATCAAGCTGTCAGTCAAGCCCCGGCGGCTGTGTGTTTCCTGACCTCGCTGAGCCCATCTCAACATCTGTCCTCTAACCACAACTGTCACGTCTCGCGCACCAGGCAATATGTCTGAGTCCGTCTGAAATAACACCCAGAAAAAGACGGAGGGGAGCCGGCTACTCGCTGTCAAAGCCTGCAGACATTTACCATCAAACATCTCGTGTCAAAGCGAGGAGCCAATTTGAGATATTCGCACATTGCACAGAACCACGATTTGAAATAAAAATCAGTTGGCAAGTCCACATTATGTCACAATGTATGTATTTAATTTAAATGCAAACATCAGAAGGTGTATTTTTTGCAATGAACCAACATAAAATGTTAGAAGAAATAGTTGAGGAAATTTGCTTGAGCTTTGGTATTTACACCCTTTGACTCAAAAACTACAATGAAAGTTAGAAATCAGAGTATATATTAATTATCCCTGGCATAAAAGGCCTCAAAGATGAACATACTAAAGAAAAGACCCAACCAATCAGCATGATGGGCAAATCAAGACCAAGGTCGAGTTAGTAAGATATTCTGCCTATCCCTCAAGGCACTCTCTGAATGAATATGATACTTTGGTGAATGCCATAAGAACAAAACAACTAACCTTGAAACAAGAAAACATGTCATTTATTAGAGAGGCAGAAGAAAAATACACCAATGATGCTTCAAAACATTAAAATGGACAAAGGTGACTGTCAGATTTCTGGCTCTGGGTTTATGAGACTACTCCTGTCCTTTCTTCATGGAAAATAGTTATTGTTTCAACAAAGAATAAGCAACATTTGAAACTCAGCAAAACTTCAAATTCAACAAATGTAGAAGGAGGTAATGTAGGTTAGATGAGACTAAAGGTGCATCCAGATTGGCTCTAGATTGGCTCAAGATCTAGTTCATTTCAATTGAAAATCCAGTTTGTTTGGGAAGGTGAGAATACATAATTGAACTCTGATATGGACCAAAAGAGTGAATTCTGCTCCAACTAAAAACCCAGGAACCGGTTTGGTTGAAGTGAACTCTGTCGCAGTCAAGCGAAGCAAACTGCAGTGCAGTGCATCCTGGGTAAATCCAACCAAAACAAACTCTAGTGATAGTTGGAGAAATGGCTTGTGGTCTTTAACTAAAAACAAAAGAGAAATCCTTTAACCACTAAAATCTGATGCTACTTCATTTCTGTTTACATTTTATGGAGAAGGAAATACAATACTGATTTCTCATGTCTTCTTCAGAGACTTTCATGCTGTTTCCTTCAGTAGTTCTTGCTGCAGCGCCTCCACAGGCGACTGGACGAACAGGTTTTTCAATAGTTTGGATTGTTCCACAGGGCAGAGTGAAACCAAAACACACCAGCTGAAAACGTAACATCGCAATATTGGTCCACAATCCAACTGAGTCTGTTGGACTATGAGGTATGAAAATATTTCAGCATCACACAGCATTGGTTTTTTCCAGTTGGGCCAGGGATTTTGTAAGAATTAAAGGAATAATAGATGTTAATACACAGACAACTACATACTTTCTGAGTTGTATGCAGAGGCATTGTAGATGCCCCAAACCAAGCCAAGAGTTTTCAATGCGCAAGTTTGAAAGTATGACTTACAAGACTTCCCAATCCATGCACCCTTCATCGTTTGAAGGGTGCTTGCTTGGGGATATATGCAGATATATTCAGTACCTCAAGAAAAAAACAGCATTTACACATCTAACTGCATGCTACATGTAGAATTCTCTTCTAATAACTCAACATTTTTCAAAGCCGTTGGCTGGCACTTATATGAGAAGTGTTTGAAATTTGGCGATTGTGATCAGAAGTCAATTTCTCAAAATATTTCTCGTCTCAAACACCATACGTAATTATTTAAATACATTCTGTTAAAAAAAACTAAAAAGGTTCATTCAAATGTGACTAGTACAAAAAAGATTGGTATTTGTTGTACGACAAAAAAATTCACTAGGATAACCAACACTCTGCTGTGATTTTTGCAACATTGAAAACTGAACCAAATATGATACTGATTTCTTCTATCACAAGAACAAAAGCCAAAGAGGAATATTTGACCTTCAGAGTCACAACACCACTTCATTCATTTTTAGTTCAACAAAGTTCAAAATTCTGTGCATTCATAATGTAGTCCAGAACATTGTTAAGAAGCATTGGTTGCTCTAGAAGCAGTATATATCTGAACAACACATGAATTGCAAAATAAAAGGCACCTCTAATTACTTAAAAAAATAAAGTCAAGGAAGTTCCAATCAATCGGCCGGATAAAAACTGGACAATCCACCAATTAGATTTCAGCCACTGAATATCACCCTATAAATACAAACCCAACCTTTGCTACACACAGAGGTTTGTCAGTTTAAAAGATGAAGACCTGTCAAAGAACCTTGAAGCAGGTTAATAACGGAATAACTCGGGAGGCAGACTGAAGACGTGGAGGGAAAATATCCCGACATTTTCTCGCAGCGAGACGAGACAGACGCGTCGGAGATCTGAGAGCGCCGAGCTTCAGCTGCGATAGCTTACCGCATTGGCAGCCACTCCGCCCACATCCACAAAACTTTTCCACTTGCCTCGTTTGACATCTACTCTGCAGGCAGAGACAGATGCCCTTGAAGCTTCAATAGAGTATGAAAAAAACCCACTTTTTTTATAGCAACCCACAGTTACAGTTGATCAGAGCATCCAGAAAAGCCAGTGGAGTAAATAAGCGTAGTCGTGTAAAACCAGAAAAAAAAAACTTGGATAATTTTTGTAACAGAACAAAGAAAAGAGAGGAAAGATGTAGACAGAGAGGGAGGGAGAGAGAGAGAGGGAGAGGCTCAGATGGAGGTGAAGTGTCAGGAGCAAACCTTATTGATCTGGAGTCTTAATTAACCGTCGGATGCCTCTGACTCAGTGTCTGATCTTCCATGATCAGTGGCAGAGTGGCATCGCTCTCAGGGGAGTTGGAAGAGAGTGGATGGAAACGAAACAGGAGAGTGGGCAGGTGAAGGGCAGAAGGGCAACACTACATAAAAAAAACCGGCTCCAAATTCACTCCAATTTCTCTGAAGCAAATCTGAATACCAACCCTGTTTAGCAATTTCTCAAGAACCTCCTGATTTCCCGAGTAGGGAGGAGGGGATAGCCTGCTGCCACGCTCTGCCGTCCCTCGCGCTGATGCAATCACCTTCAGACTCTGAACGTGGATATGTGAACGGTTCTGTCAACGTTGAGATGACAGCGGTGACTGCTTGAGGATTGAATTGCCAATTCTAATCTACCTAAGAAGCCAAGATCTTGGCCCGCTGATTTAATTCGGGCCAGAATTGGAATTGACCCAAATGAAACCAGTGGAGTGGAGTGAAGGTAGGGGGGATTGGGGCTGACGTTAATCCCTGGAGGGTGGGGGACTGGGTGGGGGCGGCTGAACAGCAAAATTGTGCTTTGTGGAATGTGAAGAGGAGACATCGGGCTTTGAGGATGATGTCGCTCGAGACCCGGAAGGAAGGAGGTGGAATGCACATTTTATGAGCGCAGTTATTAATGTCAGGCAACGGGTTCATGAGGTTAGCTGCTCAATTACATATTCTATCGATCTAAAAAGAAAAGTACTCAGTGGTTTCCATAGGCTACAATTAGACTTTTTTGCCACAAAAGAATGACCAAAAAAAAAAAAAACTCTTTAAAGATTTTTTTTTTGTTTCTTTTTTTTTGGTCAAAAAAAACAGTCCCATTTTGTTAATCATGGTTGATTTGTAAAGTCGATTAAAACGCTAGAATCTCCAAGGGGGGTGACATCGTTTTATAGGCACTGCACATATGAGGATGACTAGATTTAACAACAGATCAAAACTCACCGTTGTGTGGAAGTATGTTAGCGCGTGATGCAGGCGTGTCGTCTGGGCAGTCGATCGTTTCGTACAGCGACTGGGAGAGTTGATCTTCCTCGTCGTCCAAAGATGCATTCACAGGAAGCTCCGACATTCCTGAACTGTCCTATCAAGGGACAGACAACACCGTATGTTACTCTAAAATCTCATAGCTAATAACTGGACTTAGCAGGTGTCTTGCAACACCACAACATTCATCAAACTTATATTTAAAAAATAGACACACAGAAAAAAAAAATTCACAGCCCTTTAACCATTTCAAACTTTTTCATGTTCCCACCACAAGTTTTAATGCATTTTATTGGATTTTAATTTTTTCAGAAAACAGAACATATTTTGTAAGTATAAAAAAAAAGATAAATGGTATACTATAAAAATCTGAAAAGTGTGGCATGCAACAACAGTGGAGTCCAAACCAGACACCAACCCATTTTACTCTGAACCCACTGAATAAAATATATTAAACCAACTTCCATTTATATTCTATATATGTCACAATTTCATCTCAGTACAATTACAGCTGCTGAATTGCTTGCTGCGGTTTTCTGATTTGCATTTGTAAAAAACAAATAAACAAAAAAAACATCTGTGTTCCCGTCCTCCCACTTCAAAATTATGCACCACACTGTGATGGTTGTCACAGTATGTGGAAACTTGCAAAGCATTGTGTGTAAGTTAATTTATAATGATATTTCTCTACTAAGAGATGTTTGTGTTCAAACAGAAACAGGCCATCTTTCTCAGTGTCGCTTTGTCCCAAGAGTGTTTTTGCTAAGCTATAATTTGTCATAACAAAACTGAAAAGTAAAAAGTCAACCTGTAAAACCTAAATTACAAAATTGCACTGTACAACATGCTAGACAGAGTTTTAATCGAACAACATAATAAGTAAAGTGTACAAGGATGGACTGTAGTCACACAAAAAGAAAGAAAACCTCAAATGTCACATGGTTCTTAAGTTGTGTCATCAATATTCAGGGACGACAGAACCGAGGCCTGAGTATCCATCTCAGCTTAGCTCAGTATTTTCCGGTTCAGCAGTGTGAAACAGGTCCAGCAGGGAGTCCAAGCTGGATAAAGCTCAATGGATTTCCCACAGGCCAAGAGACAGCTGTCGCTAACAATGAGCTTGAGTAAAGGGACCAGTGACATTTGCCATGTGGTCGATGTTCTGCACTGCTGGTCTCTGAGCCCGCCACACACTTATTCCATGAGCCACTCCTTGTATGGGGACATGTCTGGTTTGGACACCACTGTTGTTGAGCAAATGCTGAGCTTTAACTGATAATAGTTTATCAGCCATTTTATTTCAGGACAAATCTCATGGAGTTGCAAATGTGGGTTCAAAGGTGCATTCGCACCAGTCCTGTTTAGTCCATTTTTATCAAACTGTAGTTTCCTTGACTAGAAAGTTTGGTTCGTTTTATAATCAAACTGTGATGAGGACTAATAAAGCAACCTCTGGTCTGCCTAAAAACTTAAATCTCAGTTTAGCTGAAATGAACTCTGATGCAGTTTGAATGCCAAGAGGACCAGAGAACTATCCAAAAGCTGGCAGTGAACTATAGCACAGGGCATTCTGGGTAAGTACAACCAAAACAAACATGCGAGTTAAGTGCTAGCGAGACAACGGCATAAGAAAAATCCTACATCAGCTGAAATCTGATGGTACTCCATTTTTGTTTATATCTTTTTGAAGAAGAAAGTAGCGCTGATGTTTTCTTCTAAAGCTTTTGTGTCACTACCTTCAGCAGCTCTTGGTGCAGTGCCACCACAGGCGAGGGGAGGGGTGACACCAAAAGGTTTCGTTTGCTTGACGCACAGCAGCTAAAAATGTGACGAATGTTTCAAATCTGGTACCCAATCAAACCCACTGAAAACACCTTTCATTCCTTATAACCTGTTAGTTTATTGCATTTCTGTACCATAAGCTTGAATCCGTAAAATCCTGACTAGTACACTCTGTTAGCTTTGTCACAAATAAGAGTTAAGAAAAAGCGGACATTCTGGAGGAGAGAGGAGAATAAAATGGAGGAAAATTAGACCTTCGAGTAAACAAAGAAGAAGGACCCGTGCGGGTTTTGGAGCCGAGGCCCCAGAGCAGCGAAGGTGCTGCCAAGCCGTCTCGATGTGCGCGCAATATGCCTGGCTACAGGGTCAGGGGTACTTATTGGCTGTTTAATATAAATAAGAGGTTTAATGTGGTTGAAAGCACAAAATCTTATCAGAACAGCGTGTTGATAAGAGCGAGACGGGAGAGGAGCGGTGCCTGTGCACGGCTGGGTCAACACAATTACAATCAGAGTCATGGCTGCAGCCAGCTTTTTAATGAAAACCATCTCCCAAGAAAAATTAGACTCAGTAAGGTTCAGATTGCTGAAATGAAGACTTATTTAACTTACGTTCTCACTTTTGCTCGACTGCTGCCTGCAGTGTTTTAATATGCACCGAGGTTTGACCGTGTGGAGGAGAGATGTCGGGGTTTGGGTGTTTACTTGTTTAAGTCGGAAATTATAAACCAAAACCCTCATTTGACATTTAGCATAGATCTTAGAAAACAGATAAATTGCAATAGTGTTTATATTTTTATATATCATGTTTTAATTTTTCAAAGAAAAATTGTGCTCAATTTTTTTTTTATAAATGCTAGCACCAGTACATAAATGTACACACACACAAACACACACACACACACACACACACAATTATATCTATCAACTGACGCCATTCCAACCACACAAACTCTTACAATATGGAGAAGTTCGAGGTTCATGGATGCTTCTGTGTAACAATGTCTGTCTGAGCTGTGCAAGTTGATTTTCCAACGTGTTTTTGCCTCGCAGGACAAACAAATGCTGGAATTTGTGTAAGGCTGATCAAATAACGCCGCAATTTAATCTCTGTGTATTCAGGGTTAATTAAGTGTGTTTTGTGCATGCAAAAGCTTCAGGTTTTGCTCATCCTGTTGACTGATTTGAATGTTTGCAGACAAGAGACAGTGTGCATGATGAGCTGTGACTTTTCCGTAAAAAAAAAGAAAAGAAAAAGATAAAAAATAATTCTGCTGCCACCAAATATCCAACTGTCAGCTTGATGTTCCTCAAGGAATTATATTTTCAAGCAACGTGCTGGTTTAGCTAAAGCAGTTGGTTCTTGAAATAAAACCATGTTAAGCGTATTTTAGGTGCAAACCACTATAGTGGAGCAGCTGAAAAATAAAACAAAGACTTGAAATCAAATAGAAATGAGTGGATTCAATAATAATAAAAGAAAAAACACCCTGCTTGGTAGTATCAAAGTGTTTTCAATTCAGCCCAACAAAATAACTTGATTAAGGAGCTCTGGTCGACAATTAGACTTGTTTTCAAGTGATATTTTAATCTATTCACACCACAGCTTCACTTTACGCATTTAAACCATCTTAATCTAGTCATTTTCTGTGGATTACCCCACTGATTGAGGGCAAGGACGGAGCTCTATGACTCACAAAGATTCCCAAGTATTTTTATTCATCGGAGTGAAAGACTAAATATATTGTGCACAAATAACTCAGAAGTTATTTGTGGTAAATGCAGTATCATATATATATATGTGTTATTAGGGGTGTGGGGGGCTTTCCTGCGTCAGCGTCTACCTGACCTTGAGTAATCAGCAAGGAAGAAGAGGCAGTGTGTTAAAAGGTTCGGCCTTAAGCTTTCAAGCACTGCTGATAATGTCTCCTCCGCGGTCATTTCCGAACCCTCTATCCTGGTCTCAGTCGGTTGCCGTAACCCTAATCCAGTCTATCTCCACCATAATGCTGTAATTACATTCTCTAAGCTGCTGCATTCCACCCAGGGCACAACTCGCCTCTCCTCTTCCAGCTCGATGCCGGGGCTTTCATTAGCCAAACACATCCAGGCAGAGCCTCACCTAATGCCAACGCTTCCAAAAGTGAGATTTTTAGGCTCTTTTCTGGAGTTCCACACGCAAGACTTATCTTCCCCCGTCTCTCATTATACACTTTACTGTCAATTCACTATTAAATAATTTTTTAATAACATTTTAAAAGTCAAAAAATGGGCATGTAGGCAGAGGAAAGGCTTTAGTCACTCAAAACCTCTCATAGTTGAGCAGCTAAGCTAAGCTAGGTTAGTGGCATCAACTAACTCTCACTCTTTAGTTTCATTCATTAACATATTTGCTTCTACCAACACACCTTACACTGATGGCATGTTATTGTCTCTATCATACGTCAAGGAGTGGTGATGGCGGTGTGTGTTGCATCATATTTATGCCCCAGGCAAACAGGAAGTTGTGGATTACTAATTAAAAGTTCCTCATCCATGATGGGGTTTTTTTTAAGTATAAGTCACATAAAATTGTTTAGACAAACTGAAGCTTCTTCTTTATGTCGATTTATTTTTTTACTCCAGTAATATAATTATGTTAAATCCTTGATTTTAAGAAGATGACATCTTTAGAAAGGGGTGGCCGTGCGTGTGGGGGTTATGGCATAACTTTTAAACAACCATGTCATGCTGCATATGGATAAAAAGGTTTGTGTGGTTTCCACCTGCAAATGTTTTCCAATATTTATATGTGTGTTTCTGAGCACCGCAACGATTCTCGAGCATTGAACTAAACACTCCAACTCCACAGTCCTCCACCGTGCTTCAAGCTGCCTACTCAACCCGCTAGATTCAATATATTATTCTCTCAATTGGTGCTATTGAGTTTCCCCTGCCGCTCCTAAATGAGTTAGTCCTTAGAGAGCCGGTCGGGAATGAGGGCCAGCAGCACCGGAATTGCATTTCTGCCGCTGTGTGATCTACTTCTCTCAATTTACTCGGCGCACCGTTGCGAACTGCATTTCCCAGAGTGCCGCGCTCCACGCCCTCGTTTTAATGTCGTTGGCGTTCGCTGTGAAAACAGCAGAGCTGCACATGTCATGATCCAACGACACTTCAATCAGTCCACATTAAGTTGGGAGGCAGGAGGGGAAGAGCACAAATTTCCCTCTGCTTTCTCCTGCCTCTGTTGTGGGAAGCATCTCAGTGTTTTAAGGTCTCTCTCAGCAGTGGTCAGCTCAATACTAATAAAAGCATAATCTACTAGAGCGGGACTCTGATTGATAGCTCTCTCAAGGCTCTATCGATCAGCTCCTCTCTCATCCGAGTTAGCGTCTTTTGTTCGAGCCAGCCACTTCCTTCCCCCCTTGTCTCTTTGCATAAAACCCTCTCAGGCTGACCAGCAACAATGCCGTTGGAATGGATCGCCAGCGGAGCAGCCAATGAGATCACCGTGTTGCTTTTTGCATCCACCATTCTTTCTACTGCCACAATGTAAAGTGTAACACAGAGAACAAAGTGCTGATGTTACTGTTTTCGTTTACTCCAATTGTTTTTCCTCCTTTGGTCTCTACCTTCACACAGATTCAGATTGTTCAGCTCATTAGAAGACTCTAACAGTAATACATGCAGAAAACTTGATTTAAAAAAAAAATTATTTGCCTGTTTCCTGTACAAGGTGCCAAATCACCATGTGTAAATTAAAATAATGTGTCGTTCTGCTGCCAGGCTTGTTAAGCCGACCTTACATTCAACTGCAAGTTGCATGTTTTAATAGCAGCTCAGATCTCCATCCAGGTTTATGCTGGTTTTGTTAGTATTTACTATTAAGGGGCAAAAGCCTGGAAATAACAACTAGTATCACTGTCTGGTACTGGTGTCTAATGGGAGACTAATTGGCAGCATTCTTATCACAGTAGCAACAACTATTAACTTTCACAGTCGTTTCCATTTTTATTACAAATTAACAATGCAAAAATAAAATCTTAGTAAGTATTTTTGGTCTAGTTTCTTAAATATCTGGAATTAAGACAAAACTGACGTACAAGTAACTTTTCAGCTTGATTATTAACTTAAAACAAGCTCAGATTTCTTGCCGAAAAGTCATTTGTAAGCTAGTTTTGTCTTATTTCAAGTGAAGTCTGTTGCAGCTAAAGAAGTTATTTGTTTGTACCGAGCCAAGGTCACAAAGCTAGTGGGAAAAGCAAGTAAGAAAAAACCACAGCACATTTATTCTTTCAATAAACACTAAAAATGGCTTTCACATAAAAAAAAAACCACCATCAAAGGATCTGTGTAAAATCTGTGTAAACAGCCACCATTCTCCACATGATACCATGTCAAATCATGCATCATATTTTCATTAGCCTGTCATATCTCTTCAGTTTAAAGCTCTAATGTTGATTAGCTGTCATGTAGAGTACATCAATACAGAGTCACTGCAGTAAGCAGTGGCAACGCTAATGGTTCATTTGTTCAGGAACAGAGGACACACAGGGAACTTTAAAAAAAAAAAAACTCTAAAAGGACAGGCTCTGTGCCGGGACTTTTCTTTTTTGTTTTTGCACAGGTCTGTTCCCCGTATTTACATAATTGAGTTTGTTCAACTGGAAAATATTTCAAAAAGCCAAGGCAAAATGGGTTCTATACGATCATGACTTCAGGCCATTTCACATGGAGTCCTGGCTCAGACAACGTAGGCAGCATGACGCCAGCTAATGTGCACTTCAATAAAGAAAAAAGAAAAACTCCTACAGATTAGCATCATTTTTATAATCTCTAATTACAGAGGCAAGCATGTGCATCAAGCAATGTGAAAGGAATGCAGAAATAAAACAGTGTCAGACGTACTCATTCGATTGTCTCCTTTTAGATGTTTATCTGATGAATAGCTCAGTATTATGAACTGTCACATATGTTGCAACACAAAGAAACACACACCAACCACTGAACTGGAGCTCATCATCAGGACAAAAAAGTGGGAGGTTTAATTTTTATTCTTGCATAAGAAGACTGGTTTATAATCATAATAGGTGGCAAAAAAAATACCCATATTTCCGCAGAACATCCTTGTAGATAAACTTTCAAATGGTGGCATGTGGATAAAAGACTTTCCAGGTAATATTTGAATTGCTACCAACACATTTTTAGCATTTTTAAGTTGTAGACAAGAGACAAATAGTTTATAACAAATCAGAATTTAGTCATAAGACTCTGGACTAAACCCCAAGACTAAGGAAATGTGGCTCCAAAAATAATGGGATTAAAATGACTTGTCGAAAATGTAATAGTTGAAACCCATGACGATGTATTAATAGAACTAAGATATGGATGTAGAGATTACACAGCTCCAGAAGCAGAGATGCAATTATAATGCTTTGAAACTAATTGACAGTGACCAATCATATCACAAGACAATCTGGGGCAGAACAGCAGTTCTTCAAACAAGCTGAGAACATAAAAGATTTCTGTCGTCTGACGTCAAACTCTGGCCACCACACTAACCCCCCACACACCAAAAACACTGGTCATACACTACAGGAACCATTGGACACTAGCATGACAATCAAATATTCAAAAAGGAGTATGGAGAGCATACTAATCATACATCTCTGACCAATTGTAAAACCTTGTACGAAAGACTAGTGCGACTTTTATCCTCCATGTAGAACGGTGCACCATCTCTACAATCTTGCAGAGTTGCTTGAGGAGATAATGCCAGTTTAATTGTTCTGTTCTCATGTGTTTTGTGAATTTGGTGAAAGTTTATATCCAACCATGTCTTATGCCATCTGTCTTTTCTTGAGATGGGCTGTACTGAATGTAAATTTGTTGTGCTTCTGTACAGCAACAATACAGGAATTCTGATTCTGATCTGATTGGACTCTGTGGATGGTCCTATAAAAGTATGTGCCTGTCTCCACTCTGTAGAGGTCACCAGACCATCACATGGTATTCTTAAGGACGATCTAGTTCATATAAAACTAAAGCAAGAACTGTGTCCAAATTGCTTGCCAAAGGTTTGTACAGCCTTAATCGTATGTAAAAGAGGATCAAATTATACCAGAAAACTGCAACTGAAAAAGTCATGTATGTGAAGTTTTCAACCACGCATTTAAGCTAATATAAAACTTAAACTTTTACTTTAACTTACATTAACATTGACCTACTAAAGATTATGTGTTCTACAAAGGTCAAAATGATCTTAAAACCTTTTTTCTTCTTTTTTATATGGTTGTATATGGTGGTCGCCCAAGCCCCATCGTCAAACATCCCCCCCCCCCCCCCCCCACACACACACACACACCAATCTTTGATTCATTAGGCTGTGTTGCTTGGCTTCTTTCCCCTGTAGACAGTGATGGATCTGATTCATTTCATGGTGGTCATTTCTGGTAGCTTTCAGTACTCCCTCCCATTCCACTGGGTGACAGAAGCAAACTGGTCTGCCCCCATCCTCCCCCCCCCCACCCCCCCAAAACCACATATATCCACCTCACCAGTGTAGCAAAGCAAAGAAGCGAGGTAAGAATCTCTGTTGAGATCACCTTCCTTTTCGTACAGCAGTTTTTAATCCGAGCCCAGTTATGATAAAAGTTTTTATTATTGCTAGCCTCTCTATATGTTGGGGATTTTACGTTTAAATGCATAATTAAAGTCAAGAAAGCCTCAGTGCTGTGGCTGATTTAAGATGATGACCTGACCCCAGATTAATCTAAAAGAGATTAAGAAGGTCACAATAAGCAATACATCAATAAATCACATGATAAATTAACACAAGCGCTGTAATTTCCATTTGCATGTCTTCAGTCAACTCCATTTTGTTTATGTCTTATTATTAAAGTTTTTGTTTAAGTCTTATTTGTCATCTCTGTTGTTTTGTTGATTTATTTTGGTTATTTAAAATGTCTTCCACTTCCAGTGTGAAATGTTTATTAGAATTTAAAGTTTATTGATCTTTGAAAAGGTGTATTATTGTGCCATTATTATATTACTTGAAAATTGTCTCAAAACAACAACATTATCGTTTATCGCAACAACGTCTGGGACAATTTATCGTCCAGCAAACTGTGTTATTGTGACAGACCTAGACCATGAATGGATGGAGGAACATAAATTGCAGGAATATAATACTGGACATTATCACACCTACTTCTTTCATAGTTGATGTAAACTTGCATAACACAGTCAACCTGTTGTTTCATGGCAATTAGTGTTTCAATTAGCAAAATCTTTGTGAAGACTAATCAAAACCTCATGCTGTGGATAAAAGTAAAGAAATAGGTCAAAAAAAATGTGTGGCTTTTCATCTTCCCCAAGAAAAACTGATTTGATTTTTTTCTTTTTCCTGAAGATTTAGGCATAAATGTGTGCTCAGTGTCAGCCTCTCTACAGAGTCCGGTCAGGGATTAAAGTCAACAGGAGACTGACTGTACTGGAGCGATTGGACTCAGAGAACCTTGCCACTGAGCTCCCCAGGAGGGACACATGTCCTCTGCTCTGTGTCTGAAGGTGGAAGGAAGGAGAGAGAGAGATGGAAAACAAAATACACCACAGATTAAAAAAAAAAAATTAACTGTCAACATGGTGGCCAGTTTCTAATGAATTCCGCTGTAGTCAGTGGAGAATCACAAGATGGGTGTCAGAATTAGCTTTGAAACAAAGAGGAAAAACAAGTGCATGGTGTGTGGCAAGTGTGTAAGAAGAGAGAGAGACAGCGCTTGAAGGATGAGAATTAGCAGGGAGGGGCACAGCGTGGTACTCCAAACTGACACATAGCCACAGGACACAGGCTCCAATTAGAGACACAGCAACTCTAATCAAATCTGATCTACAACCACTGGCTGCAGGGTGACTCAATGTGCATGTGCGTGTGTATGCATTCACACCTGCACTCCACAATTCTGCTCCACAATCAAGCTGTGCGCCACAAAAAAATAAAAGATTTCTGAATGAACTTCTTCTTTTATTATTTATTAAAAGATACAAAACACATTGGTTTGACTGTTAAATGTCACAGAGAATGTTTGTGAATTGAAACAAATGTAATTTTCTGTGCTGTTGCCTCATAAAAAAAATTCTACTTGCAGAACATAATCTCATCTTTTTGTTGTTTTATTGGACAATAGTCAACCAAAAATCAACCAAGTGAGTCATGGATATCATGTAACGGCGTTTCACTGAGGTCAAGATGTAATGTTATGGCCATAAAATTCTTTCTACATGTCATTTTTTAAAGTTAAAGATATAAAGATTAGGACCAATGGATAATTAAAGAAAAAAAGTTTCTAATTTAGTGGAATTTAAATGTAGCTGTCCCCTATTTGCTTTTTAATCTGCATCTTATCTCTCTTCATCTTAAAAACAACGAAGTAGGTTTCTGTCCTGCAGTAACGACTTCCACTCTGATGAGTGTTATTAGCAGCAAAACTCAGTAGCACTCAGGATTACATGTTTGTTAATCAGAACTTGAACAAATTTTGTGCTTAGTCACATGTCCAAGGTAACTCAGGTGAAAATCAATATACTTCACTCAACACCCAACATATCTGGACTTGTAGGGATGACAAACTGATGCATGAACCAACTCAGAAATGATTTTGACAGAGATTAGCCATGACTCTTGACTTTCTGTTTGCTTACCTCGCCATCCTTAATCAACCGCCGAGCTACGATGAGCTGAATCAACCCGCGTTTGTTGCCCTCTACTGACATGGACTTCCGAAGTGCCTCCATGGCATCCTGATTGGTCATCCCGAGCAGCGACTCCCCATTGACTGCAATGAGTTGGTCATTGACTCGAAGACGTCCGTCCTGCACACGAACAAAGCACTCAGTAATCATTTGTGAATCTTTATCAGATTCACTCAGTGTTTTCACTTAGAAAATCCCACCTGATCTTTATTGCCCCCAAACGTTTCTATCTAACTTACAACTTTATCAAAAATACTACTCGTCTTGATCAAACTCAACAACATCAAATAGCACTGTAGAAAAAAATACAGCAGAAGGAGTTGTGTGTACGATGTGCGCCATGGTTACAATAAAGACATCATGTAAAATCAATGATGTCCATCAACATAATGGTTAGAGGATAAGTAGAACGAAGAAGTTGGTACTTGCCTTGCTAGCAGCACCTCCATGAATTATGGATTTCACAAAGATGCCCAGATCAGCATGGTTCTCCTTGGAGCGGTTCCCCTTAACGCTGACCCCCAGGCCAGCGGAGCCCGAGTCATTCAGAGGAACCTCAAACGTCAGAAACTCTCGTGTTCCGTCCGGGGTTAGAACCGCGTCATCATCCTGTTTCTGAGGTGGACATTGAACAAAAGAGATAATATTGGGATCTACTTTATGTCAGTTCATGTTTAATAAGAATTTTGCACCTTAATCAAAGTGCAGACTGGTGTATTTGTTTGGCAACCGAAAGTCACAAACCCATGTAATCGCTTGAGTGTATTGTCACCAGGCCAAGGAGAAAAACATTTCGTAGTAATTTTAGCAGTCTTGACAAGTGGTGTTTTATTTTGAAAAACCAGCAGGTGCAAAATTATTAGAGACAGCAAATCTGTTTGTAGTGATCAAAAAGTACAACAGCACAATACGATAAACCTGGAATTTGATTACATTACTTACTTGCCTAAGTTGACAAAATGATGTTGAGGTCCACTGTTGCATTAAAAAACAAAAGAGAAAACAGTGAACCTGGGAGCAGATATGGAAAGGACTGGAAAACTGATCAGAAATACAGGTGACACTCAAAAGAGTGAAAATGACCCAAATGGTAAACAAACCAGACTGTATTAGCTACACTGTCTCTCAAAATAAGCATCATTATTGTTTTCCTTTTTCTTAATCTATAAAAAATTAAGAAAAATAACAGCTTTTCTTAGCTGTAAGGGATGTTTAGTCTCATCCCTTATATGGGAGTTTTATTGTCAATCAGAACAGTTACAAAAATGACAAAAGAACCAAACTTGCATCACCAATTTATCCTACTCATCTGGTGAACTGAGAGGTATAGGTTCACCATAATGCAGCACTTTGCACAAAACAGTTTGTCTTGGCTGTAAAAAGATAATATTGTTAAAGATAATTATAGAATACAGCTCAACCTAATAGAAAACAGTTGAAACAGTTGGGAAACATGCGGTTTTGGGATAATGTATATCGATGTCTAAAAAAAGATTAAAAAGAAAAGAAGACAGTAGTCAGCATTAAACAAGTGGCAGCTTCTTTTCAAGCACGTTTCCATCTACTGAAAACCTTCTACCGTCTCCAGAATATTTTCAAATAATTCATGATCAGCGGTTCACACCCTGTCAGAGGTGTCAACACAGAAAATAAGCTGAAACAAAATTTTATGTTTCACAGCTCTCCTTTTTTTGAATAGCACTGTGCTCATGAAAGGAGAATGTACTTCTTTGAATTTCCCTTCCATAACATTTCAAAGAAGAAGACAAGTCTGGCATAATTCAGCCAAGGTCTCTGCTCTCCCTGTGCTCAGAAATACCAGGATTCAATAACCCAAATAAAACATTGCCCAAAATTAATGTTACTTTTTCAGACACTAAAAATGTGTTTGTATCTAGATGAAGGAAGATGATCATCTCATAGTAGTAAACTCAACAGAGGAGTTCGAAGGCAGCAGTGAGAGGCTGTCATTTCCCGATTTTATCTAGCAGTCGAAGCAAAAACCTGAAAACTTCATTAACCCCAAACATAAAAAAACAGATAAAAAATGGTTGCCATGTGGATAAGAAGGAAGCAGCAGAGAAAAAGGAAAGACAGAATATAAGGTGTGTGTGTCTTTTTGTGAGTTTTGGGTACGCCGACGATTTATTAGGATGCAGTGGTGCATTCAGGTGGAGGCTCTTTTCAACACCATCTGACTGGGCCCCTATTCTCCATATAATGCCCCTACTCTTTGCCCTCCATTCTTCTCTGCGTTCTCTCTTTCTTGCTTTTAAAATTGCTACACACCTGTCCATACAACTTGCCAAGACCGGACTCCATCAATGCCGACCACTGGAATCCATTTAATCGCACTGGATTTCAACACCTGTGGTTGTAATACAAAAAACAAAAATAAAATCCCCAGGTCTTGGCGGGAAATGACCCTTTTCTTTCCCTCCAACTGCTGAATGAGGCGGATCGGGGCCCTAAAAAAAGACACTAACAGAATTCCTTCTCCGTACCAGGAGCAAATGTAATGCACCGATATTTTTTACATTTCCATGGCTTTTCTGAGCTGGAGAGAAGAGGAAGGATCTAAAACTACTGACATGTGATCTGTTCTTTTGAATGTAAATTCACTAATATGTATCATCTACATACAGTGCCTAGAAAAAA
The DNA here is from genome assembly GCA_903067075.1 of Micropoecilia bifurca. Taxonomy (NCBI): domain Eukaryota; kingdom Metazoa; phylum Chordata; class Actinopteri; order Cyprinodontiformes; family Poeciliidae; genus Micropoecilia; species Micropoecilia bifurca. The sequence continues at coordinate 17,657 of CAEGAF010160937.1, forward strand.
TATTCTGAGTCCTTGAATCTCTTCAAATTTTCTCACATTAAAACCAGAAATTTCAATGTATTTTTTGGCTTTTAAGTGACAGGTCAATTCTTTGCACAGTAGTGTATAACTCCAAAACTAAACGACATACACAGCTTAATAAATAAAAACCTGAAAAATGCTGGATTGAGCTCTATGACAACACTTTATACTTAAAACAAACTGCACTTAAGCTGCAAGTCTTTTGGGGTAAGTTTTTGGCAAAGATTTACTCCAAACCTTTTAGAGGCTGCAGTCTCTCTGACTTGCTTTTTATCCATTCCCACTCCTGCATACGGATAACAACTACAGTTGTCTTGTCAGCCAATTCTTCCAACTAAGCTGTGGATCCCAGTAGGTACTCTACAGTTACCATCAGCATTTTAGTTTTTTTCCACAATTAATCTCCTTGCAAGGCTTGTCAGTTTAGGTAAATAGCCATATCATGGTACGCATATATGTGAGATTCTGCATACATATGGTTAAACTGTAACTCCATTAGAAAATTACAGTTAGGGATATTCTTTTATAACCAAATTCTGTATTAGTCCTGTAGTTGACTCCTGCCTATTTGCGGCTTGGCTAGCTGAAGGCCTAGCCACAATGCTACATGACATATTATTGGCTAGCATTTACAAAGCAGCCAATCCAGGAGCGCCATTTCATTTACTTGGCACTGTACATGAACATAAATGAGGAAGACTGCACATTTTAGCTCCTGTAGCAGTGCTAACACGGTTTACACTGTGTGTATTAATGCATATTAGGGTATGTTTGGTGTTTGAACGGTTAATATATGCAGTTATAAGCGTTAAATGGCATTTCAGGTATTTGTGAATTGTAGCTACTTTCAGGCTGTTGTGGCCTGTAAAAGCGCTCCCATACGTCATCAAAAGTTTCAAAGTTGGCTTTTCTTAACAGCCACATGCAAAAAGTGTTAATTTTGTTCACAGGGGCACATCCACCTCCCTTTCTCAACAAAAGGTCAAATTACTTTGCACAGGGCGCAGACTGATGTGTTGTGTGATTGGTTAGAAGTGTGTGGATGTGTTTCTGGGCAGCAATGTCGACATTATTCTTAAACTAGTCCACTTCTACTATTCGGTTTTTGTATACTAAGGCAGCAGGATTGCATTTGAGGGGCATTTATAAGACGCAGTGAATTGCATACATTTGTACGATTCCTCACCAAAACACTAAAAAGATTGCCAAATGGCTAAAAACTCCTGGGTGAAAATTGCAAAGTCACTGTCCACAAAGGTAGGTGTCTGCAGAAAAGCGCGGCGCTCTCTCTGTGACTGTTTTTGTAAAAGTAACATGGAGGATGCAGGGAGCGGGCAGTGTGTGATGGATGGTGAAGAGAAATAGGTGCCACCCGGGTGGTCAGCGAAGTGTGTGAATACGAACGTTCCGCAAACACATTACCATGCGTCAATCGTTTGGACGAAGAATGGAAGAGATAAAGCCCTCTTGACTACCAGAGTCACAACTTTATCCCTGACCTGTCTGGTGTTTTCCTTGGTCTTCAGCATGTAATTGTTCACTAATGTTTTTAAAAAAAACTCTGATAGAAGCTGGATTAATACCAAGATTAAATCACACAAAGGTGGGCTATATTTATGAGTTAGCTGTCTTGTAGAAGCAAGTGGATATTCTGGATTTAAATCACCTCAGTAAAAAAGATCGAATACAAATCTAGGCTATTATACCAACTCACCAACTGTTCAGCATGCGTTTGCATGTATAATGAATGTAAAAAGAATTTAAATTCTGGCAGGTGCACTATTTAAAAGAGAAACATGTTTAAATAGTGATTAAGATCTTCAAATGAAAATGAACAAACAGCGAACAGATGCTACGTATTTGTGCAGGGTTTTAGCAAACCAGTTAAAGACAACCAGAAAGCTGCATCTGGAAAAACGACTGGACAGACACGATGTGAGCCTTTGTGCTACGTGCTAACGCTTGCTTCCAAAATGATGACAGAATAACCACCCACTCAGTGATGTGTTACGGGAAAAGAAGGCCGAGGCAAAGAAGAAGACAGCACTGTAACATTTTCGTCAGACAGGAACAAGAGCCGCTAGCCAGAAATGAGTTTGTCAAACCGCCTGACAGCCGTTATTGCTCCGATTCAACTGAGGAAGAGTTGAACCGAACCACCCTCACGGAGGAGAAAAAAACTAAAGGAGAGACCGTTTTTGTTCATTGTTCAAATCTCAGCACTTTTATGAACCTGGGATATAAAGCGTAAAGGAAATGACAATGGACAAAGTGATTGGAAGATGGAAAAGGGGCATCAGCTCAGGGAGTAACGGCTGGATTTATCACAACTAATATTTTATTGAAATTAAAATAGAGTGCATGTTTATCTAAATTTGTTCAAACATTAAACAAGAGTAAAGTTTGAATCTTTGGATCTAAAGTTAGCACACACTTGAAACTAGAGATCAGGACCTAAAATCTGGGTGTAATGGACTCAGACTTGAACTTTCAGAGCCACATAAAAAGAATTGCAAAATTGGTCTTCTATCACCTGAATAATATTTCCTGGACTAAAGGACTAATGTCCCAACAAGATCTATAGAAACTCATCTGTGCGTTTATACTTAGTTGCATTGATTAATGCAAAAGTGTCTCTACAGACAGGCGCAGCTGATCCAGAAAGCTGATGTCCGCATTTTCACTAAAACCAAGAAGATGGAGCACATCGCCCCAGTTCTCAAATATTTACACTGGCCCCTCATAGCTCAGAGATCAGACTTCTGTTAGTTTACAAATCAAAATCATCTAATCATCTTACAAGTCATCTAATGGCTTAGCATCACAAGGTTTTCTAGTTCTGCTCTGCATCCCCAGAGCCAAACATGTAGAAGCAGCATTCAGCTTCTACGCACCACAAATCTAGAACAGACTTCCATAGAACTGCAAAACAGCTGAAACATTGAGTGCCTTTAAATCAAGGTTCGAAACTAAACTGTTTTGAGTTGAACATTGATCAACTTATTGGATGTTGATCATTTTGACGATGGCATTTGACAAAATAATGTCAAAGTGTTTGACAAAGTATAAAGCACATTGAACTGCTTTGCTACTGAAATGTGTTATACAAACTTTTTTCATGGCCAGTTTCAATACTGTACTCTATCACAGATTATAGAAATGGAGATTCATAGTTCAAACTTTATAAATAAGCAGCCATGTATTTACAACACTACAGGATAATTAGAATGCAGAGTAGCTATAATATCATTATTTCCTGAGCTCAACAGTCTGTCTAACTAGTAGGCTAGACAATCTCAAAGGACAACCCTTTGCCTCCACTCGCTTTTATTCCTCCTCTTCACTCAGCTACAGTCATTGTCCATTACTCAATTAGGGCCTTTATTAATTAACAGTGTGATGGGCTAACACCCAGTCATTATTGGCAGGGGAGGAAAATAAAGGAAACATTTCCACAGAGATGTTGGCAGGAGAGTGAGGGTGGGCAAAGACAGGAAAGAGTTAGACGATTGTTCTAACAAGGCCCCGACTGCCTGTCAGCCATTTCTGTAGTGTTTATGCAGTGTCTAACCTATTCTGTGCTGAAAAGAGATATGCCCATGTGTCTGTCAAAAATAAAAACACAGTAAGAAAAGAAAAAAAAAGCACACAAGGAAAACCAAGACAGAGAGAGAAAAAGACAGAGCAAATGAACTGCAATTAAGTCTATTCACACAAAATTGTGGAGTTCTCTGCACATCAATGCCTAAAACAATTAACACTGCTGGAAGCTTCTTTCTACACTTGGCCCAATTTAGTGACATAAAGGTCACTGGAAATTAATCTAAAAGTGGATAAAAGAAATCAGCCATGGGTGTAATTATAAAAGAGGTGCACCCGTACTAGGTATTGTAACACAAATTTCTTTGGCCGTGATTCTCCCCTGCAACATTTCCTGACAATAGAAGTGAATATCAAGTAACTCTAAACTGAAGAAGAAAGAAAAACAAATTAACAGAATCTGAGGGTGTGGAGTGAAAAGCTGATTATGGGAGAATTTAAATTTCTAATAAACAAAACATGGTAAGACTTTATATGAAAGGGTGTGTATGAGACTGACATGACACTGTCATAAACATAACACCTGCCATGAACATGAAGGAGAATTAATGTATGTGACTGTTGTCATGAAATGTTATTTGGTAAGTAATGACACTTCTAATGCAAAGTTGTACTAAAACTTGCATTGGAAGTCCATTAAAATTGAAAACTAAAAAGTGTCACTATTTACAGACACTTCATGACAACAGTCCAACATTCATGAAATTATAAAGAAAACACCATAGCGACAGTAGTTGAACAAGCAATACATTTTGATGAGTGGTATTTCCAAAATTATACACATCAAACATGTTGATCAATGTTTCATTTATTATGGTTCAACAGCAAGTTTTCAGTCCAGATTTAAAGGAACTCAGTGTTTAGAAGATAATTACCTTAAACTGCTTCAAAGTTTCAGTTGCCACGTCATTTTAATGTTCAGACGAAACAGATATTACCACCAGCAGCCAATAAAAGTCATACTTAGAGTTTATTAGAAACTTAATCATGTGGCCCCTTTGGGAAAATTAACTGGCCACACCAGATCAAGAAGTGTATTCACACACTAAAAAGACATTTACAGATGAAGCAAGAATTATAAAGTAGTGACTTGTTAGTGTGCTAGGAAACTGTTCAAAAAAGCATTTGAAGAGGGGAGTACACATCAAGAAACACACACCTCTCATTCAACGTTATTAGAGACTAAAAATAGTTTTGATACGTCCAAATGCAAAGACACACAACAGCCTATAACGTGATCCGAAAGCAGATGCCGAATCCCCTTCGGGAGAGTAACTTTGCCGCCATAAGTGGCCTTTAACTACCTTGTTTATCGGCAATGCGCAGCACTGCACTGCACCATCCCATACTCTGCACCGCGCTGACAGCGAGTGTAATTATGGGAACAGCTGCTGGAAAAGTGCTAAACGAAAACAGGTGGCGTCGGTGAGACTCGTTCAGAAATTGTTAACCGGGCTGGCATTGTCTTCGACCACGCTTGGCAGCTCCAGCTTTAATTATGACAGAGGATGTTTCGAAACTTTTCCCGTTTGATCAGGCAGCTATGCAGTTCTCAGACCGGTATTAAGAGGAAAAGTTTGATCAGCTTCTTTTAGGTTGTGTTATGAGCGGAAAATTATTCAGAAAGCAAAAAAAAAAAAAAAAAATAGAGGAAAATCTAGGTACAAGGAAGGAAAGAGAATAGTGGTACTGAAATCAGAGTAAGATAAAAATGAGATGGTTCTGTTTTTGAACTGAACAAGCATGCTGGATCCTTTACCTACTGAATCTAAACTAAATATTCTTTCAAAAGTAAATTTCTGGTTAGAGTTAGAGATGCAGTGATCCGATAACATCTGGATATTGGAAAAATTCAACATTGGGTATTAGTGACAATGCTCCCAATCTAGGAGAGCAATCAATAATCACTAAGTGAATCATGCTTTATTATTTATTTTATAAATGTGTTTAGAATTTCTAACTGCACTTTCTGAACCATTTTGAAATAAGGTAGTTTTATTTTCACATGTCAACCTATTATTTTAGTCAGTTTCTGTTACTTTGTTATTTATTTTGACATTAACTGCTATACTCCTAACTGCACTGACTAAACAAATTAAAATGATGTTTTTATGTGTTTGACCAAGCTTGTGAAGGTATTGGTATATTTAAGTCTGCCGTACTAAAGTTGTCAAATAAATGTGTTATTCGGTGCAAAAAAAAAGAAAAATGTTTGATGAATTCAGCATTTTCTTCTGGCAACGTATCAGTATCAGTCAATGCCAAACCTCAGATATCGGTATCGGTTTCTTTCGGTCCATAGTTAGAGTCTTTGAAGCCACTACAGTAAGCACAATGTCGTACAGAAGGTTGCACACTCAGACATACTGATTTGATGATTGTGGGTCACCACGCTGGAATGTAGCCTCACCTGAGCAAAAACTATAAGTTACAAGCTAATTTACAGAGAAGCATTTCGGTGGTGTGACGAGATAAAGCAATCTGCTTATTACTCACAAATATATTTAACTTCAGGTCAGTTTTTAAGCTTCATCACACCTTAAATTGCAAATACCATCAAAAAATGTTGCAGAATCTTTTTTACACCAAGAACTCATCGCCTTGAGATGTTTGATCATTTCTCCCATGGTAATATCTCTGCCAGAACCACCTGCAATAACATAAATAAACTGTTTAAAAGACTTGGAAGGAAAAACTCTGTCATTCGCACATTATTTAGGAAAATTGCAACACATTACATCATCCTTCCAAGGAAGCATTACTCTAAGAGACATCTAATTATATTAACTTGGAAGATGTCTTTTTTGGCATGGCTGTCGATGGTGTGCAGGTTCACATACGCAGGCCGTTTATCATTGCTTCAGAGAAGTAAGCCGTAGCCTTTATCATTACCCACTCCAACACTTTTCAGGCAGGAACAGATGTGAACCAAGAAAAAGAACATATGTTTATGAAAGAAGAAAATGATGAGAACAGATAGTGTAAATCCATTCTTCCTTCTGCTACATGGAGATCAACTGAACATCTAATCTTCATTTCTAACTTCAAAGCGGGAAAATCATGAACGACAAAGTCAAAACCACAACGAATCCGGCCGGGTAAGTAAGCTAACGCATTTTACAAATTGTCTGCATGAATATCACAAGATGCTTCATAGATAAATTGGATATAATGTTTGCATTTTTAGTAGCAGCCTGACAGTAAGACGGGTAGAAAGATAACGGAAAGACGAGCAGTAAATGGTATGGAGTTGGGAATCTACCTGGAACAGATGCATTAGTGACTTTTACCTCTGCATGTTGAGCGCCTGCTCTGTCACTGCCAAAATATATCATAATAAACAAAATAGAAATAATAAAATACCAGTTAACAAGTAATGCTCACTAGATGCTTGCCTAAAAAGACAAATCTTAATAAAAAGTTTAATATTGATAAAACTGGCATAAGGAAAGTAAAAATGAAAAAGATTTTTAAGAAACCCCAGCAGATATCAAAACCTTTGGTAACTTGGTATACTTATAAGTAACTAAATATGATTTAAAGTTAAGTTTGCAAGAAAACCCACCTTCTGAGTGATAAATAAGAACCATAGATTAACCAGAAATATGTGTGGTGTGAGAATAATATCAGCAGAGTTAAATGCATCGAAATCCAGGGTCGTTATGATTATGGCCTCTCCTGCATCCCTGTGTAAAAAGGCATTGAAGAATTTAAAGAGAACTGATTGAGTAGAGTGTATTCCACGGAAAATCATACTGAATTTAATACAGAATTTTGATCAAGAGGCTAAGTTCATTGATGGCATCTAAAAGCTGTTTTGCTTCAACTTCATGAATATTAGTAAGAAATGCTTAGCCTTTTTCATTGAAAAGGACAAAAATGAAAAACAACCTATTGCTGGATTCATGCGACCTAGTTTGGAAGGACGGCTACGCAAAATGAAGAACTGTAAGCTTAACAGGCATTGCGTTAGATGGCCGTAACATTTCTCACAATTTCTACTTTAATAATAAAACAGAAGATAATTCTCGCAGCCGGTAGAGCAGCTGTCTTGCAATTGTGAATTTGTGGGTCCAATTCATATGTCCTTATGTCACATGTCGGCCAGGTTACCCAACCAATCTTCCGATTGGCGTATTTATAAGAGTGACTGAATGATGAAGTGCTTCTCTTGGTGAAGCACTTTGAGTGGTTGGTCTGAATAGAGTAGTGCTATGTATATAAATTCACTTATGCTATTAAAAAATAGATAGTGGAAGAAGTAAGTTGAGAAAATGTGCAACACTGAACGTTTCCAGTTCAGGGTTTCTCCCAGAAAACTTGCTAAGCCCAGTGGTCGGGGCTTCGGGGGGTAGCGGGTGTGTTCCGTAGAGAGTCCTACAAATCTATTGATGCACGCTCTAATCTAAATCGTGGGTTTTTCCCGACTGGGCACTTAACGCTGAATCTGACAGCCAGCCAATCAGAAAGCGCGGATTCTCCACCTGCTTTCTGAGGGGAAATTACCGAGGGGAATCCCAAACAGCTGAAACAGCAACGCTTAGCCTGGCTGCAGGGCTAGTGAAGCATGGTGGGCCACCAGGCTTATAATACACTGGGGGAAACCCTGCAGTTTGAAGGCAAAGTAAATGTATCTTTAAAGCACATTTTCAGTAACAAAACAGTTCAAAGTGGTTTACTTGAATTAGAAGGAAATACAAACAAAACAACAAAACAAAAGAAAGACAAAAGGTAAAAGCATAAAACTACATATTGGTTCGTCATGTTTAATAAGAATAAGCAGTCCATAATTTAAAAATGAGTAGGGGTTTCTCTGGATTCTTGTTCTGATAAAACTAGATGTTGGTTTTAAATGGGCAAAATATGAAGTTATTTTATACACACATTTTTTATACTTAAGGTACTTAAACACCTGTATTCTCTTCTCAAAAAACTATATTAATAAAATAACTCTGCCTCTATGACTCAGCTACAGTCCAGGGGTAAAAAAAAAAAAACATACAAGGGAGATATTAAACCAGGCCGCTGGGCCTGGCACTTATGAAACAGACCATTACTCTATGATAATTGTCACCAATACTGTCATGCATTTGTCTACCCCTGTCCTCAGCATTCACACGTGATATAAATTTAACTGTCACATCAATCAGAGGCCACAATTAATTGTGCAATTAAGATTCTCATTGCGTGGCAGATACAGCTACTAATGGATCAGAGACAAGTGTGATACGATCATAAAGAGGGAATTTTAATGCAGTGCTTAATTGCTCTTCTGCGGCCGTCAGTGTTCCAGCTGAGGCTACATGAGACCATATCTTCTCCGGGCCTATTGGAAATGAAATATGCTGCTCATGTAGGGCCATGGAGCGATGTAAGGGCAGTTACGGACAATCTTATTACACCACCCAAAGCATGTGTAGTTAATCGGCGCCAGATTGCCGCGTGCAATTTTTACACGGAGCGCATTAGAATGTTTGAAATATGCTCAGGATATGATGGGATATAAACGTCTGTGTGAGTGTGGGAAGTGAACTAAGAAGCTGGGGCCTCAGCAGTTGTTTCTGACGTAGCACCAACAACTGCTATTTTAAGGATAATTTACACCCCATGCTGGGATCAGTATTTGCTCACCGGAAGAAATGTTGCAGATTTGCCCCAAATTTTCCAAACTCATCATTTTTATTTCTGATGACTAATACATACATACTTTCTGCTTTTGTTTTGGGTGTGTCTGGCACACAGTGAGAGAGGAGAATACATGTAGAGGCTTTTAACTAGTAAACAGGTGGAGGAAGGAGCAGTTCTTGCAATTTTTAATATCTGCTTTTGCTTGGTACAACCTGGCTTCTGACTTTGTTACAAAGTTGGGTGATTAATCTCCACAATATGGAGCAAACAATGAATATAGCAAAAAGGACAATTGTTGCAAGCTGGGAGATTAATGCCACTAGCATAAAATATCTATTGGATATGCCATGGTACAGTTTAGTGTTATAGATCTGTGTTAGATTATCACAGGGTGGTGCTGAATATGAAAGTTTAACTGTGGGAGTCTGACATCAGAGGATCCTAAAATCTGTTTATTTATTTGTTATAATATAAGCGTTATAACAGTTATGTCTAGATAGATGAATGACCAAACTTGAAGGTGTCAAAGGTTAGCTTGAATATATGTGTTTTTTGCTCAGACTGCCTGAAAAACACAAAGGGTAAACCTACAACTTGTGTCACTCAGAAGATATAAGTTACATGAGTTTAAATATAAGAAAATCAAGTGCAATTTGTGGAACATGTGCTTGTCATGTTTTTGAAAAATGTATGCCACTTCTAATTAGAAATAATTTTATTGCTCCACAAATTCAGGGGCAATATACATTGTATATTGGTGTTACTGGGATAAAGAGTGCAGAATCCACAGTCATAAAATATTACGCCATAAAATATATATTACTTCTCACATAAACTGTTTGGGGTAAACTGTTAATATGGGAATAATAGCTCAGTGTAAGAACACCTTCAAGACGTCAAATGATTATTAGCTGAATTAGACAAAAAGTAGGACAGTCGTCTTTGCCATTGGAGCCACTTCAATTATTCAACATGCACACCTGACCAAATCTTAGTGACAGAGAGTCAAAATACCTTAGTGTTAGAATAGTAACATTATTTTGCATTGAATGCATTGATCTGTAGCAATGGTGTTTTTAAGTGTAACTTGTCATATTAATGCCACATAATTTTTAGCCTGACCCAAAAAGAAGATGTCTTTTACCGTCAGCTTCTGGTTGCTTCTTTTATGCTGCATATCTTGCTACATATTTATCACTTAAATGATAAAGGAATTTATGCAATAGTGTGGTGGGGGTATAAGTTAATAAACTCATTTGGATTCTATTCAACCTTATGGTTGATGGATTCGATTTTGAAGAAGTTGATGAGATCAATGCTGACTAAAGGTTAACGCTTGCTAATATTATCGTATAGATTGTAATTTATCTGTATGAAAATATTTGTTGATATCCTTGGACTGCAGAGGGGAAAGTGACAGACCATAGAAACCACAAAGGGCGATGCCCCATTTTGCTCAATTACCATTTAACCTTTTCTCTACCCTGAAAGTACATGTTTATTGAAAGCTATTGAGAGCTGTTGCTGTTGCCTCCAAAAGCATGTCAAAACACGCTCTCACCGTGTTAATTAAGGATGCAATGCAAACATGCTGGGAGAATAAATTAATTCCTTAGGGAGACGGTGAAGTGAACGTGTAATGGAACAGCTAAACAAAAGGGGATGTGTGGGATTTATGACACCAACATCAAACATCAGTGGGAAAATGTCAACCACACAAAAAGGCCTGCTTTTTACTGCTGTCAACACATCCGTCTGTGCGTGTGTGTGTGCTCATTTAGCTAATCTATTTAAAACCTTCTCTAGCATATTCACTAACTTTCTAAATACGGATATGGCGACCAGAGCCTGGCCCTAATGCGGTGGAATCCCATCTGTGTTTGGTTAGGTCTACAGGTATGGTGTGAATTAAGTTTTGGTTAAGTTTGTGTCTAGGAATATACTGGCAGTGGTGTCTGAGCGCATGTGTGTGTGTGTGTGTGTGTGTGTGTGTGTGTGTGTGTGTGTGTGTGTAGTCTTGTATTTGATACATTGTAAGGCCCATCGTTTCAACAAACACCACATTGTGAGGACTCCCTGCTGAAGTGCTGTTTATGGGTTAGTCTGAATTGAATTTAGTACATTAAACTCAATTCGAATGGCACACTTGAACAACACCTGTACATCCTCATAAATAAACATGTCCAAAATGACACTAAGCATGAACTGGTAATGGATAGTTTTAACATTAAGTTAAGGAAATGAGTAGAAAATGTATGGATGTCAATACAAAGTCCCTGTGAAGACAGAAAAACATACTGTGTGTGTGTGTGTGTGTGTGTGTGTGTGCGTGTGTGTGAGTGTGTATATCATTCAAACCTCAATTCAAAACATCATCAGTTTGTCACTGAGGCAATTGGATGAATGACAGCTACTAAATATCCGTCTGTGTGCTTACATTCATGTGGATCTGAGCAACCAATGTGTAGAACATACACTTGCAAACACACATTCATCTATCCGCAATTTCTGGGACAGGAGGTAATTACCCGCTATGCTTTTCTATCATGCTTTATTAGTAATTACTGTCACAGTCAAAACATCAACCTCCTTATAACATTTTTTTCTTTTTTTTTTTTTTACCAGAAAGAAAAAAAGAAGAAATTCTTTGATATTGGTACTGAAAAAGATATGATGGCTAAGTCAAAACAAATGTTACATGAGTAAAAAAAAAACCTACTTAATTTTGACAGAAAATAAGCCACTAAAAATTCATACTTACTGACATGCAGGTCAAAATATTAACGATAAAAACATTTTCTGATAAGTGAACAAAATCCAGCCAACAATTTCTACTACATTACTAATTATTTGAAGCCACAGCTGCCACGGCATTTTAGTCACCCCTGCAGTATTTGTCAGGTACCATCAAGAACCACTGCATGAATTAGTTTGGTCCATATAAAATTAAAGTAATATGTGTTTTGGAAAGCAGCAGAGAATACACCATTATGAACCGCTAACGGTTAGAGAATTTAACATTAGTAGCATATTGAATATGAATGAGACAATATGGATCTTTCTTCATAAAACAAAAGTGTGAAATGTATAGACTGGGCCTGCATTTCTTTAGTAAGATATTTCTTTAGTAAGATATGTCTCGAGTGTTCAGCAATGTACAGTTTTAACAGCTTCTTTGGCAGGGTTAAGAGCCTGGGTGCCAGGCTGAGGTTTATGGGAAGAAGTGAGGTTGGCATAAAGGGCTTCCTGGTCTGCTGAGGCGCTGTGAAGCCCACACCTGCTGTCAGAGACACTGAGAACGGGCTGGACGAGGGCAGCAGCCCTGCCATCTGTTTCACGACAGCCAAAGTCACCCTGTGTGCAGGCGCTGGTGTCTGAGACAAGTCTGTGAGTTTGTCTGCGTCTGTGTGTTTGTTTAATGTATGTGAATGGAATTAGAGCTGTATTTTTAGTGCAGACTAAAGTCTGTCTTTTATCATCAACGTCTGGAGTCTATTGTGTTCTGAGTTTATTCTCAGGAAAAAGATGCCACAGACTCTTTTAGTATTATTATTTTACATAACACATAAAAAATGAAAAACATCCAGAACGTTTTCTGTATCTACCATAAAGCAGCAGCCTGTAGCTTTAAAAAAAACGTTTTTTTCCCCACTTTGGTTATTATTGTCCCTCCGTGATGACAGTATAGTATGAGACAGATGATCTGCCTTCTTGCTCTGTCAGAAAAAAAACAATCAAAACCAGAAGGAGGGCCTTAGTATGAACCGTGACTTTAAATGTACAAAACACAGCAGATTCTCCAACGTTATTTTTTGTGAAAAGAAAAATAAAGGCAACATTTTGATGCAAAAACAAAGATCACCTCATGATTTGATGCTTTTTAAATCCATCTTCAGCCCCAGTAACCTTCAGAAATAATCTTCAGTATGAATGTTGTGGACACAGATTGGTTCACTGTTCTTTAAAAACACTCCTATTAATTGTGTTCAAGGTTTGTGTGACATTTAAAGGTCCCAACACAGTTTGATAAATAACAAATGGCAGAGTTGAATGTTGTGTGTTGTTGTAAGTTCGAATTTAGGTATAAAAACAATTGAAGCTGGTAAAGACCAAATTATGTTTATTATGTCCAAATGCGTAAAACTGAATGCAGGTGTACTTTCTTTTGAATAATGTCTGGGTCTTTATAGATCAGGAACTTTCCGTTTCTCATCAAAACCGCAAAAAAGCACTTATTCTATTTGTCTGCAGTTTGGACTGAAATAATCTGTTATTTCAATGAGTATGCAATTTGGAAGCAGAAATGATGACTGTTAAAAGATCCTACAAAGGAGTGAAACTAGGCATCCACAATACTTCTGAAAATCTCTAAAGAGAAAAATATGTGAATAACAAAAAAAGGGTAAATGCAGTAAAAAGCAATTTCAAGGCAGCCTGCACTTCATAAGTTATTGTAGCAGAGTGAAAAAAGAGCTATTTCACTTGATTACGCTGAAAGAATTATAACCATAAAACGTAAAAAAAAAATATATATATATATATATCGATATATAAAATGGGATGCAAATTTGAGGTTTTAAATCCATCTACCAGCTGATTGGAGAGGACTGAATGAATCAGCACAGATATGATGTATAAAATTTGTAATTAAAATCTGGTAAATAGAGTTCAGAACGGTACTGACCACTTCTCGTGGCAGAAGTGTGTCCTCCTGACGAAGCACCAACAGGTTCACCATCCCATCCATGGGTGTGGCTCGAAGCAGGGCTACCACTTCCTCCTGGCTCTTTCCATTCAGGTCCACTCCACTAACCTGCACAACGACATGTCCAACAGTCAGTAACACAACCCAGGCCTTACAAACACAGCAGGAACCTGAACCATGGTGTTACTCAGATGATTTAGTCTAGCTGAAAATCTGAATATTGTTCTAACTGATGATATCCTAAAGAAAGCTGGAATATAGCTGCATAAATCATGGATAATTAGTGTTTTAACACTCCACGAACTATACAAAAAGGTTGGCGATTGGTTGAAAGCCCGGCTTCACCTCCAACAGCCGGTCTCCAGCTTTCAGTCGTCCATCTTGGATGGCAGCACCTCGAGGGAGAATGTTTTTGATGTAAATGGGAGCACTTCCTCCAATAGGGACGTCTCTGGAGGTGATGCTGAATCCGAGGCCCTCTGGACCTGGTCATATAGAGAAAAAAATAACAGAAACATAATGAAAAACATGAAAACTGGACAATATGTTTTAGGGACACACAATATGTCGGCACTAATATAAGTACTGGTCAATATGACTTAATGGAAAGTACTCCCAGTGCTTTTGTTTACCATTTTGTGTGTATTCTGTGGCTTCTCAAACCTTATGTTGGTCATGGCAGATAGTTGTTCATAGGTCCTGCTGGAGGTTTCTTCCTGTTAAAGGGAAGATTTTCCTCTCCACTGTTGCCACATGCATGTTCAGTACAAGTGATTGCAACACAGCCAACGACATAATGCAAGCAATTGTCCATTGTCGCTCAGTGTTTGTCCGAGAGAAATGAATAAAGCAAGTCAATGAAGATTGCAATCTGCTGGGTTTCCTTAGATAGAAAACTTTTAACCGATAATCAGCTGAACTTGATACATTGTAGAATCAATTTGAAATGTACGCGACTCGACTTGTGTGACTGAATAGATTTTTTTTTGTAGAGTGCCTCAACATGTATTATGATTTGACTCTGTATAAGTCATAGGAATTGAATAAATCACTTTCAATCCATAGTATAATAAGAATGGAAAGTTCCTCAGGTTTGTTGAAATATCTTTTTGCCTTGGTAAGAAAATAAAAAATATATATTTGATAAGTACTGATTAAATTTACTCAAGCCTTCTCAGTCTGGTAAAAGATGAATAGGTTATCTGAATAATATTTTATTTTTACAGCAATGTGTGATCCATGAAAAGCCCGTTTCTTTAGGTTTATAGCCTTTAAAATTTGTTAAACATGCATACACATTTAGTCTGGCAAAAAGGGTAGATAAATACATAAAACTCTCTCTGGTCTCAATTCAGTCTCAATCTTAATTAATCAGTCAGTGTGATCAGAGAGACAGTTAGAAGTCCCTAAAGATCAACCTTGCTGTGTGTATTTATGGCAGTCTGGTTGGCAAGTTGTGTTATGTTGGTTCAGTCAAGGCTTTTCAAACAGCAGTGATTAGTATTCATGTCAAACTAGCTGCTCATTTCACAGAGCTGTCAGCACCTCTGATAGTTCATCATGACCTACTTTCCCCCCACCCTCTTATGTGTCTCTCCGGCAGTCTGTCGATCTGTCTGTCAGTTTGCTGACAGTGATGAGGTGATGAACAAGGAACACCAGGAGGAACAAACGAGGACGGCAACTTTCCTCCCGACTCCTTCACGCAAACAAACTTGCAGAAGGGTAAAGAGGTTGCTTATGGAGTGGGAAAGTTGAGCTGTTCAGAATAATGACGCTCTCTGATCTCTCCATCAGCGAGTCATGATAACTGAGCGGACCGAAATAGCTGTCATTATTTATGCCAAGCATTAAATATGCAGTTTGTCTTCATGACTGCTCAACTTTTAATGCAAGGTCACATAGTTACTGAGAAGTTTGTCTCATTAGGGACATTTTTCAGCGCTTAAAAGTAAAGCAAATAAGTGCAGTTTTTTTAATTTTGGAACAAAAAGGTCTATTGCTGTAGACATTATATGCATGTGTTGACAGTGGAATGATTATATAGAAGACAAACCATCATAAACAAGAAACAGCCAGAACGCTGGTGCCAGAACATTTTTCAAAGTGGGTTGAACAAAGGATGTCAAATCAAATGCTCTCTGAAGAAAACAACTATGGTCGTACAAGTCAAACACCGCTTTCACAAAACAACTTGTGTGTTATGCTTACATTGATGAGTCATAAGAAGTATCTGTAAGTCACTAATCAGGGCAGGAATAACATAATGCACGGCTGTAGGGTTTATTCTATGAATGCAGGAGCAGATGACAACAAAAACAATGGCGGATAGTGTTGTGCTATGATACTTACTGTTCAGCTTAGCACATTTTCTGATAAGGAGTATATGTGTGACATTAGTACTTTGTTCATGGGAGATGGGTTACTGTTTAAAATGAGGTAAAAGCAAAGGGTTGAAAGCAAACACGTGTTCAAGGAGAGGCTATAATCACAGTGCCATCTCGTGTTCTGGCATGACAACTACAGCTGACCCAAAGTGTGGAAGTGGCACCATCTAAATGTAAAACTTTCCCCCCAATCAATATCCAAAAGTACAGGCAGCTTCATGTAAACATAACTTTAGTTTTGTTCTATTTTCAAGCACTTTTGGTCCTTGGACAACTGAACTTTGCTGATATGCAGTGATCTCTTCTGTCTTATATCTCTTCTGTCTTAGATCTGTCCTGCGTGACCTGTAATGTATTTTTGTCAAGAAATTATTTATGTAAAGCGTGCAATGCTTTACACAATGTATCTGTGTTTTTATTTTAAATTTAAACACTTGAGCTGCAACCCTGGTCTACTCTCTTACTTGTTAGCTTAAACCTGCATCTCAATCCTGCCTTAAACTATTTTCTAAAAAGGGTCAAATTGAAAAAAAATATATTAAAAAGGTCGACATTCTTGCTGACAGTGTGTGTGTGGAAACTTCAGTCTTCTTTTCAAACCTCAACATGACATTCTTTGTTGTGATTTCTTTACTCTAATCCTTCACGTTCCTACTTCCTCCCAGCCCAAGACGCAGCCTAATGAACAAAATCAAACTCCTCTCTCCATCAGTAGATACTGTCATTAATGGACCAATCAGGCAATTAGGAGAATACATCACTAACAGGCCTTCAGTAATTAACCACTGACGTCTTTATTTTTGGGTAACAGAAGACCAGGATAAAAGTAATTGTATCCCTTTCTAGATTAGTTAGAAATCCTGGCTCCAATAAGCCAATTAAACAGCAAACAGGAGGAGAGGCTGAGGGACATGACAACGACTTAATGGGCTGCGTATGTTGTTTTCAACAGAAGTATTTGATTAGGGCACTCTTGTTAATGTGCCATTCAAGATCTGCTCCTGCCACTTGGAACTCGGAGCCACTTAGGCTGAATCACAACAATTACATCGAGTCAACAACAAAACTGCCACGGCCCCCGTCTGAAAGCGCATTAGTAGAGAGAAAGTCTGATGGTGATTAAATGGAGATGTCAAAATGATTTCTGGGTATGTTTCTACAATTTTTCTGATACAATAACATGTTGGCTAGAATTTGTTTTTAGTTCCACTTTTGGATGTGGCTGTGAGTTTACAGTGGAGGCAGATCCATTCAGTGAAGTCCTGAATAAATAAACTATAATTTAGACTTTGGATTTATAGAGTTGCTAAAAACAGACAAGTGCTGTTTCGCCACTGAGCCCCTCACATCGTTAAATCACACTTAATTTTGACAGAGAAAGTTTATGTTGTAACAAATAGAGTGTCTGCCAGTGAACTGGGCTGGCAGTTGTCAGAAATCTTTGCCAAACATATTAGAGCAGCTTGCAACTTCTTTTCCCTCAAGTTTGCCCCATTTATCTGCCACTGTTGCCCCCACTGCTGTACAATTCCCTGAAGCTCACTGCACTCCAGACTCTTCCAGCTTTCAGCTAAACATCTGCTCATTACAGCCAACATACAGAGAAGTGAAGGGGAGGAGAGGCGGCAAGGGCAAGTCACCTCAACACTGGTTCGCTTTAACACAAGGCTGATCAAACCGAATTGATCAACCTCGGATACATACGGGTTAACTATTAGTTATCCGTAATAGCCAACTATTACGGATTGGTATGTAGTCTGCATGTGTGCAATGTAACAATTTGCAGGTACTGAACTAAAAACAAACACACTTTTATCCAGTCATTCAGTCGGATCTTACCTTTCTTCAGCTGGATGTTGAAGCTGCGTCCTTTTTTCTTTAGGTAGGAGCTGTTGGACGGAGTCGTGCTTATTCTGCGCTGCAGGGAGGGGGAAGGCGCTGAGGGGGTCCTGGAGATTATGGGGTGATGCACAGCATGGGGTAAGGTGGCAAACCGCCGGCTTGGTTCTGGGGTGCTTCCTGCCAGAGGACCTTGGTGACTGCAGGTGAAAACCATTAAACCATTTCAAACCAAGGTGATGGGGCTAATGTTCACATTTCTCATCTGGATGCGATTGAAATGTGTCTGTTGCGTAAAGCTTATGTTGTAAAATATTTGGGCTTAGAACCAGATTTAACAGATTTAATGAGATAAATGAATTAGTTCATACAGATTACATAAGTGGCTTGGGAATATCAGTTAATTATATTTAGAATGTCTTAAAATGCATTTTTTTGCACCAAGAGTTCTATTCAAACAGGAAACTGAATTGCGAGAGGTTTTGCTTTAAACTGTAGTTGTTTCATCAGTTTCCTTCTTTTATTTTTCTCCTTGTTTCCTCGGTTTCTCTCTTCGGTCCTCTGCAGTGTCTGTTCAGCTGCTACATTTTTCTGTGCTTCACTTATTAAATGTTCAGAAACAAAAACCAGCATCCTCATGATCATTTCTGAAGCTCTCATCTCTACAGCAAAAACAGAAAACAATTATTTTGTGTGCAATAAGGTAGGACACCATTGATTTTCCTGTATGAAGCAGACCCAGAGGACCCAACATTTAAAGTGATTCTGATCAAAGTACCTAAAAGTAAAGCATTTAACAGTGTTCACTTAACCTGCTATAAAGTTCTTGCTTTGTACAGCATTTTGCTTTTATATCAGACAGTAACTCCAAACAGAAATGCTATGAGTGTTTGGGTTCCACCATGTTTCTCATGTGGACAATCATCGACTTCTCAGAAAATGATCGTCAAATGACCATAAAATGAAAATGTTATGAGGATTAAATGACTCATTAAACACAGTTTGTCTAAAGTACAGAGGCATTTTTTGAGATTGGATCCATTAGATTGCCTCCGGGACAGTCTGGACCTGGACTTACACTAAAATGAAAACGTTGAGAGAGTTAACAGCTGCTGGGAAAATATTAAGTACATTTAACCCCATATAAAATTCTGAACTAGCCTTTCAACAAGATGACTCAGGTTGAAAACAGGACTTTTCTGTTTTAACAGCACATTTTAACTTTGATGGATTTGGTATTAAGACGTCATTGGATAGTCAATAATGGTTGCAATGAAATCTGCGCTAATTCATCGCAATTAGATCTACAGAGAGTGTATTGAATTTTTTTTTTTATTAGAGTTTTGTATTTAATTTCATTCTGGATGTTACACTTATGTATACTGAATTAAGGCAGAGTGGTAAGACTCACTTGTGGTTGACGGCCGCTTGTTGCCCAGATCTGGACGGCGTCCCTGAATCCAGACTCGACCGGTCCCCTGGGTGCTGGGAGTCTTGGCTAAAGCGGACTCTGGTCGACTGGGGTGAGCTGAGCTCGTTCTGGACCGATAGTATTTCATACTGTCTCTTCATGGAGGCAGGAACCACATGGAAAAGAATGACCGGGCAACGCATCGCCTGCCTGAAAATGTTCTGAGCTCTGGAAGAAGAGGAAGACAGAAATACATCAACTTTAACACGATAAGAGGTACTGTTGGGCTTTGCTGATATAGAGACATATAGAGAAAACTGCAGTGTGTTGCATGTTGAAGAGTGATGCAGAGAGTTGAGAGTAGCACAGCTAATCACGGTGGGAACTTTTATATAACAGTAGAAGACAGACATTACATTATCTGTAATAACCAGCATCAGCACATGCTGGGTGAAGAGTGCATCAGTGATGAATGATTACCCAGAATTCCCTTTGTTCAAAGTTCACTCGAATGAGAGTCCCACTTTATAATCTGCGTGAGTCTCTGAGTTGAGAGGACACGCTTTGGGCTCAACAAACTAGAGAGCAGAGAAGATGAATTGTGCACGGCGGAGGATGTGCAGAAAATAAAACCACCGGGTAGGCAAGCACAAATTGTTCTTTGCAAACAAAATATAACAATAAAAGCACACAGGTGGTCACAAAGCATGATCAGTGAGATAAGTCAAACGAGTTCAGACATAATCTCAGTTTTACACACAGAGGTAACTGTCTTGTCAGGTTTATCAGCAATTCCTGGTGCAGGGTGTCAGCAAGTCAAATGTAAAGACTCTTTAAGACCTTTTTAATGCCACCCTTATAGAAATTTAAGACAAAAAAAATGGTTGGCAAATGGTTGGGAGATCCTGCTGCATTACAATCAAGATTAGCATAAATTATGAAAATTCTGGGGTTGTCTGTGGCTCTTGGTGGTGGTTTTGTCCTGCTGACACTGAATATGGTTTTCTACATTGTGCCTAACCTAAACAGTTTTGCACAGAATGCATTGTATGAGTTTGTAACAAAAGTGAGTCAGTAGCAAAAATGATTATTCAATAAACTGGTGATAAATTTGCACTTACCCATGCTAGATGCAAAAAAAGCTAGTTGATTAGCTAGCTAGCAAGAGTATATCAGCAACTAGAGAGACTAAAAGGAAACGACAAACATTCAGCCCTATGATTTACGCATTTGAGGTCAACTCACATTTTTAAAAAATAAATTCAAGACATTTTAAGGCATTAATTTTAGACATATGAAATCAAGACTTTTAGATGACTAAACAAGTCATCACCTTGTTTAGTCACAGCCCTTTATGGAAAAGTGGGAAGAAGGAAGACTGTTGAAATAAAGCAAAACCTCACTTTTAAAGTTTGGCGATAGCCTTATAAGAGACAAAGCATGCAAAGAACGAAATTTAATTTTTAATTTCAACTCTGACAAATAATCCTATTTATTTTTGGTTTAGGTCGTGTTTTGTTTTGGATATTTAAAATATATTCCACTTCCAGAGTCAAGTGTTCTCTACAAAATTAAAATGTGTTGCTTTTGAAAGGGCATTATTACGTCATTATCAATTTATATTACTTGACAATGATCTGTTTATAGCAATAATTAGTGGGAAAATCATGCAGCAAAACTTCTATGTATGGTGCACTTCCGATTTTTATGTGTAATAAAAATAGGAATGTATCAGTTTTCATTCAATTTCAAAACTTTTGTGTGTGTATATCACATAAAATCCTTTGATTCAGAGACTGAATGATGGGTTATTTTGTGTTTGTAAAATCCTTAAACGTTTGTGGATGGATGGATGGTTTATCAGAATAAGTGTGTGAGGTTCATTGGATTTGATGGTACTTTTTTTAAAACGTAGTTGGCTTGCAGTGTAAAGTTGTTGGTTCAATTCCAGGTTTTGTTATGTCACAGACTAATGTTCCTTTGGGCAAGACACTTGCTGCTGCCTACTGATTTGTGTGTGAGTTTGTGAAAATTATGACCCTTACTGTAAATACATTTTCAGTGGTTGATGTGACTAGAAAAGCTCTATGTAACAATCTGTTTACTATTTTAAATAAATAGACATTTCAGGGTACAGCATCATAAAACACAAAAAATGTTGAGCAAGGCAACTTAGGAAAGAGCCAAGCATTGGCACAGAAGGCCAGAAGCATAATTTGATGACTGAATGCAGATATTTAGACCTCCCATAACCTCGACAGCAACACCATACCTAACCTGCCATAATTACAAGTGCTTAAAAATGCTTTGAGTTCTTTATTCATGCAATGCCACAAAGGCAAACGCCTGAATGCAGCACCAAAGCCTCTTCTGCAGGATTTGGACTCTCTCAAGTCTTTATTCTTATGGTAATTTACAAAAATCAGTTAAAAACTCACACTGAGTGCTGATGGCTGGATAAGTAGGTGTGTGCCTGCATGTGTGCGTAACGCATGTGTTTATATTCAAACGTTCCCACACGCTCATATACGCTACCGTCGCTCTAGCAATCAACCTCTGCGCGAGCCTGATTGAATAATAAATTACCCCCATCAATGCATCATTACATTGAGTTAGATTAAGCTCCTCAAAATATTTACCCATGCAAAACAATCCACGAAGATTAGACTATCACTTTAAATTGTCACTCTCTGTGGCACGCAATCATGACAGAGCGGGGAGGGGCAGTCGGAGCAGGGCAACAAAGTTTAGCTCCATTGTCTCGTTTTCATGCAGAATCACCCAAAACACGGGCATGTCGGTGATTGGATGGGACGCTGCGTAACATGAGTGTCTTGTGGATTTGGTTTATTTAAGCCTCTTTCATAGTAGAGCGAGTCTGGAAGGACTAACAATAGTGCTGAAGATTTTGTAGAACCACCTTTCACTGCAATTACAGCTGAATGTTTGTTGGGTTAAGTTGCTACCAACTTTGAACTGCTTAGTAACACAATCTGCTGAATTGTTTGTGTTCAGTCAAATTGTGTAGAGTGTGTGTGAAAACACCAATTTTCAAATCCACCTAAGAGTTTAGGAGTTTAAGTTTTGTATATTAACTAAGGATGTGTTCAAAAAGTAGGCAAATGTGACCAAAATGCACATTTTTCCCCATGTGCGACTTTTTCACAACAGTCTGAACGGGCCAATTCTGATTTTTTTCATCCAATAAAATAAATCAGACTTGTGTCATTTCCATATGTAGAGCTAAATCTCAGTTTTCTGCAGTTTGAATAATCACATTGTAGTTTGTCTGACTATTATTGTTGTTGACGTGAAAAGCCAGATGCGGTAAATCTGGACGTAAACAATGACTGAACATTATAATTTTGAACTTCTGGAAGAGGTTTGTGTCACTGTAGCACATCACAGACCATCACACCTGGTCTGACCATGTATTCTAACAAACAGCTCTATAGAAGTTGCAGTCAGCGCTCCACAAAAGTTCATTGCTACTAGTTGTACGTTCTTTTGCCTAAGCTCTAAGCTCTAAGACCCCTGGACTTCGGCATTCATTATTACGTAGATTAAACAGAGCTTTGTTGTGTGACATCAATGTTGTTCTCAGCATGCAGGTCGTTTTGTGAACGCAAACCGTTCACACAGAAGTCTGATTGCAGTCGCATCATTTAGTAGGATGAACATATACACGAAAAAATTTATTTTAGCAAAAAAAAAACTGGAACTGAGACTCCCTGTCTGAACGTAGCAAGACAGGAAGAGTGACTATGTTTTTGTGTAGCTTACAGGTTTTTTGTAGTTATAAAAGCTCTCAGATAGTTCACAAAAGTATTCACGCCTCCTGCAGACACAAGAACCGGACAATGGAACAGACTAGTTTAAGTGAAATAAACAACATTAACGTTGCATTTCTGCATAAAACATGCCAATTAACTTCTGACCAATCACACAACCCATAGCACAGAGCTTATTGGGCCTGTGTGATGACATTTTTGTAACATGACTTCCTCCATAAAAGTCAATTTCGACGTTTCAGATAAAGGTACAGATACAGGTTTCTTTCTAAGATACTCCTGTATTTAGCTCCCCATTTATCTGTTTCTCTTCGTAACACAGCGTATTATTTTGTTGCCAGCAACTTCAGTTTATTCACCTTATTCCACATGGAAAACTTTAATGGAGAGTTTTCAAGGCTTCCTTTCAGTAAGGCCGTCATTCGTGCCACTTTTCTTTAAAGGTGTCTTCAGACAGTCTTGGTCTATAATCTTGGTAGCGATCCAGTTGTTATAAATATTCTCTTTCTGTACACTTAAAAGTTCTAAACTCTCCTACACCTTAGTCTTCACTAGACAAAAATCAGTTCCCGTGGTTTCTGAGAAGAAATAGAGAAGAAGGGAACCCCAAGGACGCTGAGCTCCTCTGTGTCATTGAATCCATGTGTCAGCACAAGTTTAAGTATGTGAGTCCACACATTGCACCTCGTGTGAGTGAGAGCGAAGGTGGCTTTGGGTAAATGGAAGTGGAGGAGTGCCAGCCTTATATCTTCCTCCCACTTTAGGAAATGAAGGGCAGCAATGAATCGCTGGAAATGGATCCAGAGGAGAACGCGGGCGGAGTTAGAGCAGAGGCCAAAGCAGCGCCGAGGCACCGCAGGTCAACAAGAACCATTACAAGTCGGCAATATCTCCAGCTGTACCGCAGGCTTCACATTGTGCCGTTCGACAGCGATGCGGTTCACTCACCAGCTACAGGATGATAATAATGAAGGTGTGTGTTTAAACGTTTGAAGGCACAACAGCGCTGATAAAACGGGGGAGGGTAGGATGTTCAGAACTCGACAATTAAGAGGTCGGGAGCGCCAATTAAAGCCAGTGAGCATTCGTCTTGTGTGCTGCTGCACTAAATGCGTGTTACGCCCATCGCTATCAGCAGCTTACTGTTCGAAGCGCAGGTTGCGAATGTCTCCCTGATTAATCCTGACGATGCAGTCGTTTTCCTGGAAGAGACGCTCCTGCTCAGCTTTTCCTCCTGGCTCCAAACGCTTCACCAGCAAGCCCTGAGTCCTGCAAATGAGCACATTACAGATTAGTATCTAATGGGCATCCTTTAAATATTAAGAGGGGCGGGGGGGGGACTACGAAGATTATAAAATGCAAGTCAACAGATTTTGCAGCTGAATCAAAATGTCAGGGTAATAGCACACACAAGTCAAAACGTTAATTAGTTAAAGGTATGTAATGGTGATTTTCAATATTTTAAAACAAATTTATGTCTTAGTAGCAGAAAGTACTGCAGGTTTTTTGTGTTTGTGGATTACTATTATAATTATGAAACTTATCTTTAATGCCTGACTGAATCGTTTCTAAAGAACTTCAGTGCATTTTATTGGGATTCTAAAGAAAAAGGTAATTTTTTGTTGTAATGGGACAAAATGAAAAAAGTAAGGGTTTTGAATAGGTAAAGAGACTAACAAGAATACTTTTGGCACCTACTTATTAACAGAAAAATTATACATTTCATATTTTAAGCTCAAATAAAATTTTATTGAGATCTGGAAAGACGCTGCAGATGGAACTTGATTCTCAGCCGCAGTCTGTCTTTTCCTTTGCCATTCTTTATATGTGTGCAGGTCTGAGAGTGTGACAGGCAGGTTTGTCTGAAATAATCCAAACCACAAACTAGAAGATCATCTTTGGCTTTGAGGGAAATGTTACAGCTTCCTTCCCTGGAGCTTAAAGGCATGAAGCTCACAGTGTGAACTAAATACCCAGAGAGTTTTACTGCAGTGCCATCTCAGCAACCCCTTCAAAGGAAAAAAAGAGACCTTTACCTTCAAATACTTCCTCCTTTTATTGCTCTTGGAATAAGTACATCTGTCTGCACCTTTGGGCTTTTTCTGGGTTCTACTGATAACTCCAGCTAATGTGAAATTGACTGGAAGGCCTGAGGTTCTTTTCATCTTTGCTTTGTTCTGTTGATGTCTTTCGATTAAACTGAAGATTGATAAAATACCAGGTGAAAAACAATGACGCATTCATCCAACAAAAAAAAAACGGTAATCAACTAACGCCGCTGTGAACCTTCGGACGATTCGGCATTGTTTCAGTTGTGAGCCCAGTTTACGGCAGACGTCCAGTGTAGATTTAAAGAGCTCTTTAGCATTTGAGTCAAACAGGACTACTTTCAGACCATTACAGTAATTGGCTGCATAACGTGGACATCCATGCTCACGCCACGGACTGGTCTCAGCCGATCAGCGGGGGGGTAAACGGTTCAGCCATAAATTGAAACAAGGACCAACCAATGGCCTGCGCCTCTCCCCCACCCGACTCCCCCGTCTTAGACTTAAGATGCCGCATCATCTTAAGGCTGCTGCGCTCGGAGTAATTGCAGGAACGTTTGAGGCAGAGATGACTTTGCTTTATTTTCAGGCTGTCGGCTTGGAAATAAAACAGTTGCCCTGTAGAGATTACGGCGTTGACACACTCAAGATGACTGTTGATCTGCTAACAGGGAGTTTTAAGTTGATTGGTGATTGGTATTCAAAGCTGCAGCAGGCAACAGCGGGGATAAAGCAGCGTCTTGTTGAGATTTATGGAAGATGATTTCATGTAAGCACTGCTATTGTGTTGACTGTGTAACGCAGAATGTACATTGTAGCGATTCCTTCACGTGTCTGTGGTTTTTTTATAATCTCATCAGTGATTTTCAGAAACTTCCACAGTGAATTTGAACAAAGTCTTGGAAGCTCAAGCTGTTTCCACTGAAAATCTCACCTTAAAATGTCTCAAGCTGCATCAACCGACTGTGCTAGAAGGCCAAGATTCCCTACTTGCGTCTGTGTCTCTTACTAATCTCCACTGGTGTGCGTACATCTTACTACTGCTAGGCCCCACTTCCAAGACAATATGAATCTGTGTCTAACAACAACAGCAACTCACGTTTTACATCGTCTCATGGATCAGCAGTAATCTGAAGGAGGCCACCTGCTCTCATCAACTGCCGTTAATCAAATAATACTCCAATCAAGATCCTTTCTGCACGGCAATTATGTCCTCTATTTGTTTACAATCGAAACTGGTCATGGAATTAGAAGTTCATTAGGCACTAAATTCGTCTGGAAGAGGCGTGCGGGTTTGTGTAAAGCGACGATTCATGTGTGTGAATGTCTGACGACTTGCATGGGGGAAGACAGACGGCTTGTGGGGAAAACAACTCCACAGGTCCATATTTTTCACAAAGTGATTGGATGTAAGTTCATTTTCAGGTGAGGATCGGTGCATCTGGATGTGTGTGTGTGTGTGTGTGTGTGTGTGTGTGTGTGTGTGTGTGTGTGTGTGTGTGTGTGTGTGTGTGTGTGTGTAAGAGAGATACTGTCAGCTGGAGTGACAGAGTCTCTAAGCTCTCTCCTGCAGCTGTCTGCCCCCCCACCCACCACCCCAGATCTCGTTTTATGTCAGTGCAGTGGAGCAGAATGTGGACAGCCGACGCTGGAGTGCCCACAGTTCCTTGTTTGTTGCCTGTCTGTTTTTTTTTCCTTTCTTTTTTTTCTCCGCTTGCTGTCTGACCCCTCTGGCCCTGGTCTAGACACTAATGACAGCCCACTGAGCTTAATGCCTCCTGTCCTAGCATACAGCAAACAGGAAAGAACTGGGCCAGCCCATTAGCATCAACCCACTGGCTAGACGAAAGTCTTATTATGGCTGAAATTAATTGAAGTCTGTGGTGGCTATTAGTATCAAGCTAAAGCTGATGGAAGGAGACCAATACAATGACTTTACTGGAATACAAGGGGAGCTTTGAGGGATAATTAGTCTGTCAAGGTGGATATGGACTTTATTCATGCAATATTGTTCACGATTTGAACGCTTCTATTTTTAAACGCAGGTTATCCGCCCTTTCTGGCCGAGAGAAACTCCAAGTGTCAGAGCTGTGGGGTGAGTTAGCAAGAAGTCAGAGCTAAATATAGCTTTCTGACACTAATAAACAGCAACAAGATTACTGTCTCCAGTGCTCAATGACAGCCAATGTCCCCCGCCCCATCTCTTCAGATGTCCTCCCAGTTCTTCCCCATGCCCTGTCTTTGCCCCTCGTCCTTCTTCCCCAGTGCTGAGTGGCCACATTCACCTTGGAGGTGGGCCAGTCTGTTGGCATTCAGCAGGGGTCTGTGTTTTACACAGGCTTTTAGTTTGATTACATCTGGACACTTTCTTGTGTCCTTTAGATTTTTTTTTTAAGGAAAAACCATAAACTGAAATTCATTCCTTTTCTCCCCTGCTCTTTCTATAGGCAACACTCATCAGTTAAAAGTTAGGTGAAAGAAAATGGCAGGAATCAATTTTGATGCAGTTGTGATGGGAAACAGATTTTAAAGTAAGACTTTTGACAACTTCAGAAAGCTGCAGTGATTGATATAAACCTGCTTGTACTTTATTTTTTATCTAGTCATGCACTTTTAGGCTTGTTGAACTAAACAATAAATCAATTAATCGTGTGATAACTAAAAACGAGTTCATTATTTTTTTTCATTTGAGTAATTTATCACTTTTCTATTTTCTTACCAAAATTGGTCTTCAGTATTTGTCTCAATTATCCCTTTTTTGAAAGACAATTTTGTTTACTGAGATTTTATAATTAATTGTATTTGTTGTTTTTGTTGTCTTGTTCATTTGCTCTGCGATAATTAATAGCTAAATTAATTGGGAAGAAATTGAAACATTACTTCCACTCTCAGTTTTAAGCAATTGGAATGCGGAGGCGAGTAAATCTTCGTCAGTGCAGACAGAAAGTCTGCATAATGTAGCATGAGATTATTTAATGGTGTTATTATGTCATTGCTGAAATGTCTGATTAGCAATAGCATAATTTCCATTGTAATAAATGTTTCAACATTTCTAAAAGAGTTTTTGCTGAAGATCAAACTTCATCTCAGTACCTTCCTAAAAATAACGGCCTAAGTAATATTTGGCCAAAAGTGATTTTTCTTTTGCCAGTTATCTTTTGGCAAAAAGAGAGGTGGCATACAAATGTGTGACATACACATTTGTCATTAGAAGCAGTGAATTTCCAAGTTACAAAAGTTATCCTTGAATTAACGTACAAAGGATACATTGACAAAGGAATTCAATAAAAACAAATGAAAAAAACAGGCAATGAATGAAATAATGAATAAAAAAACATTAAAATGTACATATTTTTTTACCTAACGTCATGTGAACTGAAAGAAACTACATGGATCCCCAGGGGCCCTCCTTCATTGGACACTTCGACCGGCTTGAGCATGCTTCTGCAGGACGTTGACGGATGACAAGAACAAACAGGGAGGAGGAGACATGCATGAATAAAAAATAAGGGTGACAAGGAAATGTTAAAAAAAAAAAGGCATTTTGTGTAAAAGCGAAATACAGTCCAACGTGACAAAAGCTTGATGGCATGGCAGGGACGAGGATGGAAAATTGCTCTGCTTTGTTGGTTGGACTTGTATTGTGTTGCCTTTACAAAGTCATCCATTACAAAGTCTGACAAGTGGACCTCGGGGTCAATTAGAGATCCAAATGGAGACTCCAATTAAGTGATTAAGATCAGACTGCTAAGAGAGAGCAGATTAATTGAAAACATGTAAGGGAAGGGAGGATGGGTTGGAAGAGAAGGTTAATTTGAGCAGATAAAGACGTGAAGACAAATGAACATGAGCCACCATCAATGCAGATCGGTAGGATGCGTCTCATGAAAGAACACCTTGGCATTTGATGCCAGCCTGTTTGAAATTAAATGGTGGGCTTTTCCACCTCGCACCAAATAAAGAAGTAGTGCAAAGCTTTGTGCAAGTCTTCACACCCTTTCATTATTTTTTCACATTTAGTCACACCACAAGCACAAACTGCACAGTCCTAAGATACCTGAAAAGTTAGTATTCATACTTAGAGAGTCAAGATGTTGTGGTAGTGTCACTTACTGTAATTGCAGCTTCAAGTCTTTTGATTATGTCTCAATCAGCTTTGCAATCTAGACATTTAAAATTATACCCATTTTCATTCAGGTCTGTGCTTTGACTAGGCCATTCTAAAAACTAAAGATGCTTTGATATAAACCATTCTATCACAGTTCTGGCTTTATTAATAGCTATTTATTTTGTTATTGCAAAATAAATAGCTGTCCTGTTGACAGATTTTCCCAACGTTGGATCTGAAACTCATCCCGAGTTACTATGGACGTGTATGCTGCTTCTCAGTTTAGGAGGACGGCCATGTCTTAGTAAGTATGTAGTTGTGCCATACTTTACTAATTTTGGAAGGTAGATTGAACGTGATCAGGGATGTTAAAAAGCCAGAAAAATATGCATAATGTTCCTGCACAGTTACACACATTGTGTTAGTCTATTACTAAATAAATCCTTTACCAGGATATATGAATGTGTGGCTGCAATGTAGCAAAATGTGAAAAAAACTAAGAGGTACAGGTTCATTTTCAACAGTTTACCACATATCATGTCCACATATCTGTGAAGCTTGGAAAATAGGAGGTTCGTTCGTATAACTAAAACTGTAAGCTGGTGAGCCAGTGGGTGTTCCAAGTTTGTCAGTAGGGCCACTCACTCAAGACTTAACACAGGTGAACGGTCCAGTGAAGAGTCGGCCCTCCCTACAGGCTCGATTCGCTCAATCCTCCTTTCGTATTTTCTTTGCTCTGCTTCTTCCTCCTCCTAAAGAAAAGAGAGAGGGGAAAAAAAATATTTAAAACATGTCACTACCATGCATTTAACGTCTAATGCCTGCGATGTCTGTAGAAAATGTGGGCCTACATACTTAATCGGTTTGAGTTCAGGGCATATTGGAGGCTCCAGTATAACCAGTTATAAGTGCCACCATTGACTGCAGTAGGACAGACCAGAACCGCTCAGGTTTGATCAGTTCCATCTGACCTGTGGAGTGGCACCGATACCAGGCTTTGAAGTGATTCAATTGAGGTCTAGAGAAAAAGAAAAGTGTTGTTGACCGTTTCTCTCGAGCTTGCCGTTCCAGTTACTCCTCGTCCTTCAGGCCATTAGGCAGGCGGTGGCTTTTCCAGGCAGGCCAGACATCTGAGGACTTAACTAGGCACTAGGATAAGACGACAGCTTTATGTTTCCCTAATGAGGGATAAAAATCTTCATTTAAGCTCTCTTTATGGGGATGCTACCAATTGAGCCTTGCACTCACACGTGGCCATGTGAGTTGCATCATCTTCCATCCAACAGAACCGGAAGACGCATCAAATAACAGAGTTCATTTCCACTAATCAGCTGCTGAATCTCTCATCAACAGCTAACAAGCTCGCCGTGCAGCACAGTTTCTTCCTTTTCATTTCACTTTCTGCCTCCAGCTGTGTTAGGGACTGCAGATAGTTGAGTGTGTGTGAGCAGCATCCAGGGAGTATGTTGTCTCCGTAGGGTGGGGGGAGACGCTTTGTTAGCCACTGCTATTTGCCCACCCTCACCCTTCACCTTTCAATTTTTCCTCCCTGCCCCCAAAACCTTTCTTTTACTGAAATGTCAAGCAGATCCAAATAGGTCCGGCACCTTTCTGCTTTCTTTATGGAAATAGATTCAAACCTTTTCATTGACCAGGATATCTTAGCAGACACTCATAGGTGCCACAGTGAGACTCTGTCTTCCATTTATTTATCTGCTGGTGAGAAGAAAGGGAGAGGCCATGAAAATTTCATCAGCCGCACACCTTAAAAGACCTCGTCCTGCCGGCCCCGTCTACCTCCTTTCTCTAACCATCCGATATGAAAATGAGTCAGTCAGCCGGTGACCCCTGCCTTTAATTACAGAGACACCTGCAGCTAAGGTTGCAGGTGTCTCTGCAACCTTAGCTTTTTTTTTTAATGAAAATACCCCTCGCCCCCAGGCAAAAAGATAGATTTTATTTTTTTTCTTCCTCAAAGTAAACTTCTTATACCACCTTTGGTAATTGATACATAAATATGGGAGGAGAGAGACTCAAAGTAGAAAAGCCTCCCACAAAAGAATAAATACAGCATGAATAGTGCATAAAGTAAAAAGAAAAAGAGGTAAAAGAGCAGAGAATACATTGAGAGTGTGAAAACTGATTGTGGAAAAAAAAAGAGACTGAATTAGTTAAAAATAATTTAAATAGTTGCCGTTTCAGGGCGGAAAACGCCAAGCTGATTTGCAGGGCACATGTAATTACTTCATAGCAACATGTTGCATCAATTTAGTGAGTAATCTGATCCATTTCTGATATTTTTGGAGACCCACATAAAACTTTTTACATCTTTGTAGTTGTAAATTGTCCACACAAAAGTCTGATTGTGGCTGTGTTTAATAATTGAACCACAAAAATCAGTTAACTAGTTTTTAGTAAACTCAACTTGTGTTGAATATAAATCGTAATAAATGGAACAACATTCATGCTCTTTAAAATAGCTGCAGAACTCCTCACACTATGGCTCTAAGACCAATACTGCAGAAGCCATATTATTTGTGATCAGGGGAGTGACAGGCAATTTATATCTGGAGCCAC
Source organism: Micropoecilia bifurca (assembly GCA_903067075.1). Lineage (NCBI taxonomy): Eukaryota > Metazoa > Chordata > Actinopteri > Cyprinodontiformes > Poeciliidae > Micropoecilia > Micropoecilia bifurca. Next base: position 49,772 of record CAEGAF010160937.1, read on the forward strand.
CCCCCCTTACTGACTGTCCTTGAGTCAGTGGCAAAGTTCAGCCCTGAGTGACAGCAGAGGAAAGACACAAGCTAAACACACATCTCCCTCCCAATTTATTCTCACTTTATGCACTCTTTCTTCATCTCCCCATCACTCTGTATCCCCTCTTCCTTCCCCCCGTCTCTAAAACCCGTCCACTTCCTCCTCCCCTGAGTGCTTTTAGCACCCTGTTGATCCTTTGGTAACCAGTGAAGTGGGGATGCAACAAGGCTTTTCAACTCTCCTGCTACTCTTTCCCTAGCTTGCCCTCTTGCTGTGTCCATCTATCCCTCCTCCAATTTTTTTTCCACTTTCTCTCTCTCTCCTACTCTTACGGCAGCGAAGATTCAGATCCCGGGAGGTGGAAGGAAAGTCCAGCAGAACCAGAAACGTATCCTTCCAAATAATATTAAGAACTTCACTGAGACATATTACAAGGTTAATTAATTTACATGTGGATGCCAGTGTCATTTTGAAAGATGCATAAAAAGAAGTGATGACAAACTGACGTACAAGATAGGATGCACAGTTTAATTAATCTTCTAGCATCAGCTCTCTGTGAAAACAAAGGTTCTGTTTAGAGGCCAGAAAACGAAAAGAAAATTGGCATTTCTTCACCAGGTGGAGAGTTAGTGTTATAATATGAATAAATAAATAAATCCATCCATCCATTCACATATGCTGAATCGGAGCAGGTGCTGTAACTACATCACAGGACATAAAGCTTCATAAGATTTTCTTAATTTCTACTAATACTAAAGTATAGTTTATAGTTGATTTTTTTTAACCATAACACCAGTAAACATGGCAGTATGGGAAACTGTAGTTGCATTTCCGCTACAAATGTGCTTTAATTTTTGTTTTTATTCTGCTGACATAAAAAAAATTTTTTTGAGGTGTTAACATTAAGAAATTAAATGAAAATCACATGTAAATGAGCTTGTTGGAGCAATAGGTCATTAAAAATAATGGCAACAATGGATGTAAATGGTTACATGATTTATGTTCATGGCCATGGTGCTAGCGTTCATCATCTATCAGCCATTAGAGGAGACATCAGTGTCTTATCCGGGCAATGCCTGAATAAGTTATACTTGGGAGTGGCTACATATGCTGTGTTTTGGGAAAATTGTAGGCGGCGACTTTACAAAAGAAATATGGATTCAATACGTTTGAATGACAACATTTAGGAACTACGTGATGCTGCGAGGTCTAGTGGAGCCAGCTACACATTGTCCACAAAAAATAGATAAAACATTATCCTACTACCACTTCCTGTCATCGTCTTTGCTGTTTTCGCCAGTAGTAACATCCGGATGTTGATCAGTTGACTTGTCCGATGCGGAAAAAGTGTTTCCATTGCCGTTTTGCAAAATACATCTATTTCAATGCGCCTGAAATAAACCTCATCCAAGCGAAAAAAGCGAATGTTTTCATAATTGTCGTGTTTCCATGAAGCAAATTTATTTTTGTAATTTCAATTAGCTCAATTCTATAGTTAATGGAAACGCAACTTGTGACAGTAGTTTTAACTGGTTGCATCTCATACTCCCTATAACGCATTTCTCTCTGAATAGATGAATAGAAGGTTGTGCAAGAAGTTTCAGATACTTGTACAGAAACGTATGCTCGCATGTAGCCTATAACAGGAAGCCAATAAAAATAAATAAATCAACCATGAACAATGTTGACACTATCACTTGGTTTTCAGATTTTTATTTTTTTTACATGCAATATTAGAAACAACTGAAAAAAGAAACTGTAGCCATATAAAGGAGAGGCAGCTGCTAAGTGCAGAATCTTGTTACCTTCAAATAAACCGGCAGGTTGGAGACTGTTGAAGGAACTAAAAGGAAGAGAGAGAGGTAGCAGCTGTTTGGTTGGGAGACTGGGGAGATACTCTACACACTCACACACACACAGCCACACACACACACACAGCTTTTAAAGGCTGAGGTAAAGACAGAGTGTTGAGGAGCTGTCATTCCCCATCACCAACTACCCCCTTAAAGTCCTACTGTAACCATAAATGTGTGTGTGTGTGTGTGTGTGTGTGTGCGCGCGCGCGCGTGCGCATATAGGCAGGTACAACATGTAGCTGTGGGGAGAAATAGGTGGAGGGGGGAGGAGGGTTTCTCCTTTGACGTCTGAGGCTAACAAGGACAGGTTCAAAGGTCAGACTGAATAGTGTTGTTGGGCTCCGATCTGGGGCCCACATCTGTCTGACAGCTTTATATGTGGAACAGACATTTCCCCCATACACAACAACAACGAGTGCTTTGTTTCCACAGCTTTGTTTCTCTTTTTTTATTATTTACTTTTTGAGTAAGTCCAGAATGTTATTTGTCCCGCAAAAGTAAACGTTACCGCATTTATGAAAGCAGACGTCTGAACTGCTTGAACTACAGAACGCTAATTGCCGAAAAGAACGTACGCCCCTTACAGCAACATTCATTTGGCCAAAGGTAACAGTTTTTTTTACATGTTGTTGGCAACGTGTAGTAGAAAGATTTTGTTCGCAGTTTAGCCGAGTCCAAGAAAAAGTGGACGCTGAGGTTCTTCCTGTCGCTAAAAAAAGAAAGTCTGAGGAGCCTTAATTGCGCTCCAATTACTTTCGCTAAATGCAGTTTAGCTGAACGCCGAACAACCTGCAGGATCCAATTGAAGTTCACTGCGCTACTGCATTGCATCGCTATACAAAGACAAACCGGCAGTAATAACTCCTAATAGTACCATTAATGTTCATTTGACCTTCAGACATTTACCAATGCTTTTCCATCTTAACCGGAGCCAGAAGCTTACTGTTTTTACTCGGCTCTTAAAAGAAGCTTTATGGTGTTGGACAAAAAGCTTTCTTACCTTAATTTGATTCCTAATGGAGTTTTCACAAGCCACCTATGTAAGCCAGAATACGTGCAACCGTCTACTCTGAATTGTTTAAGGCCACAAATGTATTTTTCTTTTTCCCCATGCCAAATTATTTTCGTTGATAAGATTTGACATGTCGGTTGGACCCAACAGCTCAGCTTTAACATGTCAAGGGGTCATTTACCCCCTTTACTGGACCCCAGTTCACTGGACTCCGTCCCCATTAAGACAACCAATACATCGGCATAAATACGGCCGCAAGACATTTTATTTACATTTATGTAGGCAATAGATGTGCATTATTGAAGGCTGGGTAGAGATTTAAACTGCTTAGAGGAAGATGAGAGGGTCATAATGACCTTCACCCTAACCACACAATCTCTAAAATGCAATTAATAACTTGTCAACAGAGAGGCCAAAATAGCTTTGGTGTACTTTCATATCAGGCTTAGCATCTTAAGAATGACAGGCAAAACCAGTGATAAGACTTTGTAATAAAATGTGGGTATTTTAGCAATGGCAATTCATATTGTTCAACATTTAAGAAATATTTAATTTCTCCAATACCACCATAGACCCTCTTTTGGAATGGAAGCTGCAGATCTTTTGGGAAATAAAAACAGCACCATATAAAGGTGCCAACGTTTTAAACTGTTGCAGGTTTTGAAGGAAAAAAATATATAGCAGGTTCATTAAAATCCTGCTGATTCCTTTTAAATACAGTCTTTTATTTTTCAATTCCTAAGGACTTATCCAGCTAAAACTGTACGTGGTCATCAGTCATAACCACAAATGGATGATTTTTAGTTTTACTCGTCCCAAACCTCAGAAGTCTTCAGTGCGGAGGTTGTTACTGAACAAAGATTTAAAAGAGAACTGTAATTAAATCTGAAAATATTGGAATTGCCTGAAAATCATTTAGTAAAACACATTACAGTGACCCATTTGTTAAACCTAAAACTTAAAAGATCCTGTTTTTACCATTGTTGTCAATAAATGCCAAAGTGGTGTGATTTTGTAGGATGGAGTTACCATTCACTACAGTCCTGCTTTCATGACGTCATTATGCCTCAGCCAGCCACTAAAAGTGGTTGTTTATCAGGGCAAATGTAATAAGTAGCTTTTGTTGTGTATGAAGAAATACCCCAAGATTTTACCTGAACCTGAACTAACAGCTGGATGTCCAGAATCAAGTAAAAATCAGAAGCGCCATGGCTGACAAGACGACATGCATAGCAACTGAGATGGAAACTGGAAAGATGAGAATTGACCAACATTTGTTATGTACAATTTATACACAGATTGAAAGAAATTTCTATTCTGGTAGTTATGTGTAGCACATAGAGCTAACTGTATGACATCAGGGTGTTCTCGCCTGAGGTAAGCCACTCCTTCCATTTTGTAATCTGTGGTTATATCTTCACTTCCATTTGCCTTTTTTGTAAGCCTGGATAGTAATTTTTAATTCTGAGCTTACTTATCTAAATCTTTATCTTTAGGGAAGCTGAACAATGAAACTAAAGTAGCATTTTCCGACTAGTTGGGAGAAATTAATTGCAACGAACTGAGCCACATTGTACCTATATTCATTCGCTTGTTGTTTAAATACAGAATGCTAATGTCACACATCAGTCCAGTGTTTTTTTTCCTCAACAGTCAGAGTTAATTTTTTTATTATAATTGGGAAATTTTACAAGCATTTTCTTTCACCTGATGGTAGCTTAAAGCGCTAACAAGTCCTTCTTTAAAAATGAGCAATTCTCTTATCAATGTGTAAATAAAGTCAGAAGACAGACAAAAACGTAAGTATTTCTAACTACCCATAAAATTTCTCAGTTAAAGTCAACAGAAAACCAGAACTTTAAACACTTCCGTTTTCATTTTGCTTTAAAAAGGAAAAGCCATGGACTCATAGATGTTGCACTCTGACAGAAATGTACTCAAAGTGGGTTATGGGGACACACAGTTAATGCTGTTAAGAAAATTAGATCAGAGAAGCGAGGTTGGATTTGTCCACATCAGCATTGAGCAGTGAGATGTGTAGGGATTAATGCAAGATGGATACATTGTAGTATATCTCTTCTTACGTCTATGATTTTACTTTTGAGTGTGTGCGTGTGTGTGTGTGTGTGGAAACCCTAGGAGGTGGAACACACATGCCTGTTTTATAGCAAGCACAAGCTGATCTATCAGTGACACAGCTGCATTTCCCTTTGCCTACTGTAATGTGAAATTGCACTTTAATTAAATTAGGCTAGCTAATTATGAGGCCCTAAATCAATCACCAGGTCAATAAGCAAGGCACAAAGTGGACAGAAATGCTCAAGACCTTTTTTCTTCAAGCCTCATCAATAACAGCAGAAACAGGAGCAGAGTGCTCATAAGCTAGAGAGCCGGAGGTTCAAACCGAGGAGAGATGACAGCAAATTAAGTTATCATCAGTGGTGACTATCCAGACAACATTTTAAGATCTGAGATGTCTAAATATTGCTTATGTACAGAAACAAAATACTTAAACAAAAAAGCGTACTTTGGGAGGAGGTTCTTACTGAGGGTAGCACTTGGTTTTGTGTTTCAGACACAGAGGGACACGTTTCTTTTTCTTTCTTTTTTTTTGCTTTCTGTCTTTGTTGACGGGAGGTAATTGTGAACAGCCAATCCTGAAGGATGAGTGCACTGCCCCGCCGAGACGACGGTCCCAGCTGAATCCAGGGTCTTTAACCATGCATTAAAAAGGAGCTCTGCGGTGCTTTTCGCAGATTAATCATCATTTTGAGCTTATTAAGTGGGCGGACAGTCTGCTTTCCATTGCACCGAACATTTAATCCATCTTTCAAACTGTGAAGGTCAGTCACTGAACTGTTACCCCTGTTGAAATAATAGCAGTTGCCTCAATTTAAATGAGTGCGCCCCCGTGGATCTGAATCCAATTGTAATCAAATACAATTTCTCATTTTAATTATTTTTTTAGTGGTCGCTCTCACAATTAGGTGAGTCGGGATCGTGCTGGTTTATTGAGTTGGACAGACGCTGCCAACAAAGTACATTTCTTACTTTGCCAAATTTCTATTTAAACCACTTTGCTTGACATTACTGCATAGCAAGTGGTCCAGCGGGCAATAATGGAAAGATGATGTTGGTAGACGCAAAAATTTTATGATGGATGTTTATATATAATGACTTAAAAGCTGAAGTATGCCTAAAATGAACAGAGATTCGGATGAGTTTGAGCAAACTAAAGGCTTAGTACACACTAGATTGTTATTAGAAGGTAATACACAACGGTCATTGTTTGCTGCCTTGTTTTTTAGAGGGTCCTGACTAGGTGGCTCATCTGGAGCATCATGGGAGTAGTGTGGTGTGAGGCTTTGTGGAGAGGGTTGGGGAGGGCTTTCCATTTCATTTTAATTGGACGGCAAATTTCTTGGATAAAGGGGGAGACAGAAAGCCATTCGGCTGGATCCTTCTTCCGTACCAAGCCTAAGTGAGGACGGCTGTGTCGAAATAAGAGGTGTGGTGCGTGGGGGGTCTTGCGAGGGCCAGTAATGAAGAGAGATCCCAAAAGGCACCGGTAGGGTCACGGTAATTTTACAGACCCAACAGGGAGGAGAGAGCTGAGGACCGGTGGTGGCAGCAGCTGCTTCAGTACAAAAGGAAAATGGAAAGAAAAGAGGATAAAGATGGAAAACAGATCTGAAGTGGATCTAGGTGAGTTTGGTACACTAAAAGCAATATGTACAAATAGGCCTGAATGCAAAGGCAGTAAGACGAGACAAGATGTCGACTAGTCCAAAAATTAAATAGAAGGTTTTTTGCCTAGCACAATTGGTGATTAGATGACTGCTTGAATGCAGTTTTTGGTGTACTATAATATTTCAATGGCTGTGCATTAAAACAATTATGTCCAATAATATCTCTGGCAACTCAGATGGGCTTTCACTGTCCATTACGCCAATGAATTATCTTGATTTTAATCAAGATTGGAAGCACAGGGAGGAGACTGTATGAGAAGATGGTGAGGGGGAAGTGGGGCAATCGCAACCAACTTCCTCATTTCAATATTAAAACTGTGTAAGCCTTCACATGTTTGCTGGTCAGACGTCAAGAATTCTCATTCTGTATCAAGTTGGTTAAAGGACACAATTGTTTTCTAATATTAAGAGAAAATAAAGTACATATTGAAGCGATGTACTGACAGAAGTTATGGGGGTATTGGCGATATGTTGGGTTACGTATAACATTTTTGGAAAGTAATTTCTGAGTTTGAAGACCTTAAAGCATCTCCTGTCTAGTGACAAGCATTTTGAACCAAGTAACTTTATTTTCTATCATTCTTTATTAGTCTTGGTGAAAAAAGGTCCACCCTTATTTTATGTGTAGATTCTCATCAAGAATGCCCGGGTACATTTCTCTAGTCCTCCTCTTTTCAGTTGCGTGAAGTCTACCAGGATCCCACACGAAAAGACAACTCTACTGCCAAATGTCAATCCTTGTTTCTCCTCATAACATACTGTGTGCTTTAACATTCAAAGACATCAGTTCAAGATTATATTGCACTAATAATTCATTGACTTGTCCAAAACTGAATGCGTTTCGGCCATCATGGCTGAGTGAATTTTATGTTGTTGTCAAAGAAAACCTGTTTTGTTCACGCAAATTCCAGGTGCTTCTACTCTCTCAGTGGTCATTGATGTTTCAGGGTAGAAAGAACTTCTTTCCACTTCCAGTGGTAAACCATAATGGAAAAAAGTACATGTGTAATTGATGCAATTAGTATGTTACTCATTATGTTCCTCATAATAGGTAATATGCTTTTATCCATTATGAGATGCTTCTTGTGCAATGAGAAACTGTTATTGCTTCCAAGTACTGACCAATTTCAGCTGTGTTCTTAATTTATAAGGCATTTTCCAGATTGTATTTATATGTATATTAGTCTAGACTTATTTGCTTCTATTTCATTGTGTGCATGTATTATTTGGGTTCTTCCTGATATATAGTTTTGAATGAATGTCAATAGCAATGTATGTTTCCTAAAGAAAAAATAAAAACACTGCCCAGTTTCATACTTATTTTCCTCACTGTTCAGATTTCCATACAAGTTCAGATTTCAGCCAATCAGATGCCAGCATTATCTGGATTCTCAGTCCTCAAAGGCAACATAAATAAAACATTACCAGGTGTAACGCTGAATGACTGGGAGCTCTGCTTTTCACAAATGGAAAATAATGTAAACATGTTTGTAGCTGAAATCAGGAATGCATGAAGAAACGGCACGTATTGCTGTGATGATGCCCAGCAGGGAAACTGTTCGACAACGCACTTCAACAGCCTGTGTGCTTCCAGCCTGAAGAAGAGACAATTCCTATGGTAAACTGCTCAGCAGGAGAAAACCCATGTCATCCCAGAAATTGTCTTGCTTTGCTTCCCAATCTTGGAAAAACAAAAAAAAAAATGTGTGGCTCCAAATATTTATGGAGCCACTAGTATCTGTGTCCTTCCAAATAAAAGAGTCTGAATGAGGTCAAGATGACATAAAATTTACAGTACACTTCTTGCAATTGTCCTCTTCAAAATGACACATACTATGTAGCCTTAATAAAAGTCAGACTTTTAGTTGTCCAGTTTTACTTGGTCGTTTCTGACTTTTATTATAAAACAACATTTTGCACTTGAAATTAGACCAAAATTACTTAGTAATATTTTGTGCTTTTGAAGTGTAGAAGCACAGAATTGACAGAAGGTGTGGTTTCTTTCTTTTATCATGAAAGAAATTGATGCAGGACCTATTTTCTCTCACCTGTGTGTAAAAACTACTGACACAATCATAAACTGAGGTGTAGTGAGTCATATAAGCAAAACAACATAACTTCTTCTTCTACTCTTTAGGCTTTTTCCTTCAGTGGGTCACCAAAGTGAATCACCTCTCTCTCACTATTTAATCAAACAGTATAACCAAGTTAAATGAAATTGGTTCATCCTTTACATAATTAAAGAAAAAATAAAACCAGAGTATACCAGTAATCTGATGGCTAATATAAATCATGAATAACCTGACTAGACTACAGAATATAAAAAAACAATGCTTACCACACAGGAAATTGATCTGAAACACTTCAGACTTAAAGTCAGGAAAGCAAGAGGACACAAAATAAACAGCAAGCACAAAGATTCTAATGGCTTGGTATTTGAGATGCACAATATCGGTGCCAGCCAATATTGGCTGTAACATTTAATATCAAATATCGGCCATTCGGTCACTATAACTCACCAATATAAAAGCCGTTGATTTTATATGACAAATCAGTGACATTGATGCCTGCAGCACAGCACAATATCAAATTTGCACTGAGTGTTGTCATTGTCTTAGAGGGAACAAATATCATGAATAAATTTGACATTAAACATAATGTAAGTTGAAAGTGTTACATCGTTTTCAGCTTCCTTTTTAACATTTGCTTTTGCTGGCAGGCTAAATCGACAAAGATAATGAAGTATTTTAATCCACAGTAGAGAAGGCCATTTTGTTTCGATATTGGTATTGGTATCGGTTATCAACCAAATGAGTTTCAATATATGAGCATATCGGATATCAACCAAAAATCCAATATCGTACATCCCTACTTTGTATTCCCCTCAATAGCTCTGAAATAAAATGTATTTTCCCCCCAGGTTTCTATAAAACTCTCACTACTACAAAATAACCATTTGACGGAGATGGACGGGTGGACTACTCTTCTGTTTCTATGCGCCCCAGAAAGTGGATGTTTATTGTTGGCCAGGGCCTTATTATGCTCGCTCTCCAACTTAAAAGCCTTGGCTTGCAAATGGGGCCAATAAAACAGTGAGAAAAGTCTGTTGTGACAATGGAAGTCATTATGTTAGAGTGAACTCATTTGGCTCTCGGCACAGTGCTGGTCCCACATGTCTGTCATGTGACAAATTGGACATCATCAATCACAGAATAGAGTCCTCTTCATCACTTTCTATTATTAAAGAAGGTGCATTTTCGTCATTTAATGTGAAGATGCATTGCTTACATAAAGATTTACGCATAACCTAAATGGGTTGAAACCTGTCATTCACAAAGAACTCAAAGAAACTCATCATGTCAATTCATCTTGAGGATGAGCATGCAGCTTCCTTTCCCATCTTTGTTCAATACTGCCCACGCCGGTTCGGCTCCAGGCTGGCGGCCTCGTTCTATTCCCAGAAGTCATTATTGTCTTCAACTAAGGTGCCCCTGCACCCTGTGATTTGTGGGTAATGAGCTGGCTCCCCCCTGCCCGTGTTCAATTATTCTCATTGAGAAAGTGATTTCTCACTCCGCAGAGCAAAACGGAGATGGCAAACGCATGAACTCTAAACAAGAGTCAGGAATTAACATGTTCAGAGCCAGCGTTGGAGTCACCCAGACGATGCAAATGATGTCGCTGATGTAGACAAAGGTTAGATGGATAAAACAATAGAGTAATGTCAATATCTCGAGCTGGAAGGTCAGAAAGTTCAGAAACATTGCATTCTACATAGTTATTAGTGGAGCTTTGAGAGAGGTTGTTAAAATAATTGAAGACTTGATATTCCTCAGAATACCAAGAATACCTCTTATACATAAGAGTAGCGCCAACAGTACTGTGATGGGATGGCACGACAGAAAAACAGAAATTTAAATTTATACTTAAAGGGGCTGTATTATGTATTTTCCAGGTACATTGTAGCATTTAATAGTGGAGTAAAGTACCTTCGGTTTTTATAAAATGCTGTTTACGTCAAATATGATTTAAATGTGGCTTTGTAATTTAATATTTTGAAAATGGGTTTCGGTTTCTTTAAAAACTCCTGCTCATTCTGAAACTCTGCCTTTAGAAAGTTATCACAACATCTCTCCTCTATTAACCCTTTTTGTTTGTTTTTTTTCCCAGCATTTAACTGAGAAGTAGCTCGTATAATGAGCTCAGCAGATGAACAGTTCCACCAGGTGTCTGCTAATTGTTGCTGGCTAGTCTGAAGGAGCTACAGGAACTCAGAAGGTTGGAAACTGCATTTCAAAGGAGGCACTAGGTCCATTCAGGCATTTTGCACAGCTGAATGGCTGTCATGGAGATTAAAGGATTTCTCAAACATGCATGAAATAATCAAGCAACTCTCCAGGCATAATTTTGATGAGGGAATAACATTATAACATAATGAAAAACTCAAAACGTCAACTTTATATAATACTGCCCCTTTAATGCTCAATAGCAACTTGAACTAAACATACTTCAAAGCCAGTATGATTGATGAACAGATGCTACAAATGATGCTAACTTTAAATGCTCAAGAAAATAGCAACATTTGTAAGATCTTGACAACGCCTTGTTATCAACCCTTTCTACCTCAAAGTCAATAAAACACTTACATACACATTTCCACAATTTGATGGTATTGCCATTATCTTATACATGCTAGCCAAATAAACTTGGCTTGCCTAGTTGGCTTTAGAAGAAAAGCAAAGATGCCTTTTCCTCATTAAATTACATTTATAAAGTGTGTTTCACATTTACTCAGTTTATTTTTAATATCAAAATCAATCTGATCATCTGAAACACTTAGGAATCAAACAAAAATAGTAAAGAAATAAGTAAAGGAGCAAATAGTTTATTCAGTTTAAAGTCAGTAAGGATGTAAGTCAAACAGGAGTTAACTGCTAGATGAAAGAGAATTGTCGCTTCAACATGTTTACAATCCAAGAATTTGATCATGAAACATTAGCATACTGCACAAAAGTCAATCTTCCGTATTATTGTCATTAGGCTTAGAAAAAACTAAAAGATCATCTGACTGCACTGCTCTATGTTATAATAGCTACTTAAGGTTTTTGCTGCCCACAGTCTTGCATGCAGTGACTTAACGGAGTCATGAAGGTAGAGGTGCACACTTTCTCCACCAGGTAGCAGTATAGAGGGGCTGTAACAGACAAACAGAGACTTGCAGGTGTGCACCTCTTTTCTTATGGGGGAGCAAATACTCCCAACTCGTGTCTCAAAGCTGAGCCGCCCTGCCGCCGCCTGCAGCTCGCCTCAGGGCCTACAGACTGTGTGGGCTTTGCCAAAAAAAACAAGAGTGGGGAAAGGACGGAGTTCACTCACAAACAACAGCAATTACATATTAAATACTTGCATCCTCATGCTAAAAGATCTTTCAGGCTGTTTTTAATTTTTTTATTTAAAATCTCATCACTTTAACATTAGTATTTTATTTGGGTAATTCATTAAAGATTAATTAAAACAAATACAGTATATAGGAGGCAAAAATGGTGAGTATTTTTTATTGTTATCGCTGAGAAACAATAAGTATCATTCATCTGTCTGGCAAAACTGATTTTAGCTCTTGTGCGTGGCTGAACCTTACGAAAAGGATGCACAAACTGGCTCAATTATTGAAAATATTGACAAAATATTTAGAATATATCAACTGAAGGGACTTGTCTGTTTCGGGGCTCTTGTCTCGGTGTTTAAATCAGGCTGCTTATCGTTGTTGGTTCTCGTCAGATGAGACGTCTCATTAAAGCACAAAGCGAGGGATGTTCTCCGACAGTCGGAGGCTTGATCAAAGATGTGTAATCACATCTTTGATCAAGCCTCCAACATGTTTGACACTGTTATGCAACTTTTATTTTTGGTCTCTCTGGATGGTTTTGATTTCATGTAGGGTTTTTTTTAATTTTTTTATCAGAATTATCACTTGAAACAATTTTGAGAAGCTATAACCTAACAAGCAAAGTGCATTTCGGAAGTTTTGATACCCGGTAAACTTTTTCACATTTTGTCGTCTAACAAACTTTATTGGAGTTTTTATGGATTTTATGACAGATGGTAAAAAAAACAACAAAAAAACAGTGCACAATAGGAAGGTTGAAGGAAAAGGGCTATTTCCAAGAATGGCATCAGTTGCAATCAGCCATATTTGCTTTGATACCACTGAAAAAAAATAGAATATGGAACAACAGCAAAACCATCGAGACATGAACCCACCACTTGAAATTTACTGATTTACAAATGGAGAGGTTGCAGTTAAAGGTTGGTCTCCATCATGACAAATATGAACAAAGTTTGTTTTTTAATTTTCACTTTTCTTTTTAATGTTTTGCATTTAAATTTATTTATTAATTTATTTATTTCCACTTTACAATTACGCGCTACTTTGGGTCGGTTCATCACATGAAGTCCCACCAGAATACGTTGTAGTTTACAGAAAACATACAGCAGCCGCATTAAATTAGAAAAGTTATCTGACAAGTTGCAAATGTAAAATTAAACCAAACTTGAACTGAAAAGTCTATAACGAGAAACAAAGCGTCTTATTTTGAAACTTTTCCCACCTTCTCAGAAGCCACTGAAAGGATAAGCTTCACAAACACGACTCAAACATGTTCCCTCTGATTTGTGTGCATTAGCCGTTGATTGGTTTAGACCCTGCTGACGGACAGCTGGTGTCAGTCCAGACAGTGGTGCGGCTCATGATAATGGCCTCCGGTTCCTCATCAAGGCCGCAAAACAACACAGCGGAGAGCCACTCAACCAGATCAGAATGTGGGTGTGTGAGGGAGTGTGTGTATATGTTGAGCGGGAAGGCCCATTAACATTCATCAGTGTGATAATAGACCAGCATTAGCGTCAGCTGTTTATATGAAAAATAACTCATAAGGCCTTGGTGTATATGGGCTGATAAAGCATGCTCTGCTCCACGCCACATTTGGCAGGAGATGTGTGTGTGCGTACACAAGTGTGTGTGCACAAGGGTGAAGAGGGATCTCGGAGGTGGAGTTTATGAAATCTCCGAAGGCACCATCTGACACTGAAATGAATTTATTGATTGGCTAGCTAAACAAAAGACAATTGCCAGATTTAACCACAGGCTGGATGGCCTTGTGTTTAGTGTGTGTTACCAAGGCTTCTACACAAGAAAGAGGACAAAATACTAAAAAAAGAAGAACTGAAACATGATCTGGAATTTAAAGTAAAGCCCCAAAAATCAAACACTTTCTTTCTCACTGTTTATTTTTGTTATTCCTTTAATGTTTCTGTAAGGATTAACATCTTTTTCAAGCGAGATATGACAAAGAAGTTAAGCTTTTGCACACTTCAGGATAAAAGTTTAATATTAACATTGAAATACATAAAACAAAACAGAGTTAATGTGATACATGTTCAAGGGACAAGCTTCAGAGTACCAATAGCACTATTCAATGAAAGAAGCCTTTAGAAGTGCTTCCAGAATACAAAGTTTTCTGAAGATTATTACACAAAAAGGTGCAAAGTTAAATGTTATACGGTGTTGATAAAGTTCTCAGGTTATAGGGTAGTTTACCCAGCAAGCTTTGTAAATATATGTTTGTCTTCTTTACTTGAAAAAATCAGATTTTCAAAAGCACATAAACATTAATTCTCAGTTTTGTTATACAAGTCAAAAGAGAATGATTGACAGAATCTAAACAGGAAAGTTCACAGGAAACAGTGAAACGCCATCATAGTCAAGAACATTCAAAAATACAGCCTGAAAACGCTTCCCTTAATTTGTAAAGTAAAACTTGCTCTGATTAAACAACTACAGATCTGCCTTACCTTCAGCTTTTTTAACTAAAAGTTTAAAAATGAACACTGAAAGAAAACTACTATATTCTCTAGAGTAGAAACACCAACAGACATAGGAATAAGCACTGGAAAAACACAGGGACGTAAAACTGCACCATGGGGAGATAATTTTAAAATCTTTAGTTAAGATGTTACCATTAACTAATTAAAGTTTATCCTTGAATCTAGGAACTTTCTTAAGCTCTTTTTTAGTATTTCTACTAAATCTTTTTGGTCACAAATGCCCAGTTTCCACAATAACAAATTTTGCTGGACAATAAATTGTTCCATACCTTATTGCGATACACGATAACATTGTTGTTTTTAGACCATTTTCAAATAATATAACAGTAATAGTGGTATAAAAATTCAAGAGCACATTCTCAATGATCAATACGTTTTAAATTCTAATGAACATTTAAATACTGAAACTGGAAAACATTTGAAATATCCAAAACAAATAAAGAAAACAGAAACAACAAATAACATTCAGTTTCTGATACAAAAGAGAGAAAGAAAAACAGAACAACAAATCAAGCAAATGAAAATTATTGAGTTTCTTTTAATATATCATGCGATTAATTGATTTATTGTTTATTGTGACAGATGAATTGTTTTCCAAACAATAGTTATGCAACTACGAGATTTGATTAAAAAGAGTTGACCTAGAACAACTCAGTAAAAAGAGTTAAGAAAATAGAAGAACAGTAGCTGTTGGAACGTGGCACAAAGCCCACCTGTAGATAAACATATTCGGTGCCAATTGTTTCACTGGAAAAACCAAAATAAGTTTAACACTCTCTCTTTGTTTTTTGGGGTTTTTTGCCTCCTTTTTCTTGCTATTTTTACATAATGAAAAACCAGAAGAGACACATAATCCACCACAAACAAAGACCTGCTAATTGGGGTGTTTTTCCCCTCCCTCCTCTCCCTTTAAAACCTTGATATATACGAATGCGTATCAGTGTTTGTGCGTGTGTAGACTCATTATCTCTGCCAGTTCTGTAGCACAGATCACAGTTCTTTTTAATTAACCCATGGAGTGTATATTTATCTCACAATCTCATGCCGCTGTGCCGTGCGCCAGTCTGACAGACAAAGGAGGCAAAATATCAAACTCGTCACGCGCGCGGAGAGAAGGCAGCCATCACGACTTAGCCGCAGCGAGTGGAAATAGACGCCACTTACAAATATCCACTTTCACCTCTAATGAGCAGATTTGTGTTTAGTGACTCATCTGAGTCACGCAGCTGTCGGATTACAAACAGCCAGCAAAAAAAAAGAATTAGCCACCGTGTGGAAGCCTGCACTCAAGCTGTGGCATTCCTGCTGTTATTCATTAAATATTTACATAACTCAGCTGGTATAACCTTTACTCTGAAATAATAATCTCCAATATTTCTAAGTACATATTTGTCGAGGTGTTTTAAGCCAAGACCTTAATCTAGGATTAGTTTGTTTTTAAATTTAAGGGGGGGGAAATGCATGTATTTTAAAGTTTGTATGGGAATTAATACCATTGTAGTTCATACAATCTTTTTTTATTATTCAGGGACTGACAACTTTTTCCATTTTTTTTTAATGAGTAGTGGTAGTCAGCCTAGTTATTGTTTGAGTAGTTTTCTTTGTTCACTGAACCCGCCTCAGCACTTTTTCTGTACAGTATCACAAAAGAGTTTTTGCTGGGAAAAATGACTTTATAAATTATAATTAAGTGAGTAACTTCTGGCAGCTGCTTATCGTTTACCATGGCAACGTAGAAGAGGTGTTAATCTTATCCAGCTTATAGACAAAATATGAAAAAAGCTAATCTAAAGATATATCAATCAGCTTTGTAGACACTTTCTGATCTTTGTCAAAGTTTGAACTGCATTTTCCTCGGAACTATTATCATTAACAGTATTCACCTTTATTTTTTACAGTCATACTGTTGAGATTGTACGTGACAGAGAGGAGTTTGTAAAGCAAAGAGAAATAAGTCCTTAGTGGACGTTTTAAAACTGACATTAAATTCTGACAGTAGCATTTGTCATAATCAATGTATTTAAAAATCATAACTTGAGCAGAGATCTTGGTCTGCAGCTGCTAATGAAAGTACACTCTTACTGAAGCTATGATAAAGACAGCAGACATTTCTGAATCCAGCAGGCTCCTTAAGAGACAGAAACTGAAACTTTTCTGAAATATGTTTGTTCCCTGTTAAAAGTGACAACTTGAATAAACACATTACATGCCTCTGTAGAAAATAGTTTCCTTCTAAACAGCTTTGTACAGCTTTTGCACTTCCTGTGACTTAACTTTAAGCACCTCACTGGAACTGAAAATTACTTATTTTGAGTCCTTTGATGTGGTGTTGCATTTAGTGTGTTCATGCACTTGGGGTGGTGGGGGAATAAAAATTCCGAGTTTTGAGTTTAGAAAATGCTATTCTAAAATGTAAACATTTTAGAATAGAAAATGTCTACATTGGTGTTTGAAGGCATTTCTTGCCTTCAAACACCAAATCCAATCAGTGGGATATATATATTTTTGTAAAAAAAAAAGAAGAAGAAAAAAGAGTGTATAATTTTTTAGCAGTCTCTTAAACACAAAGGTAACAATCCTGAAATGCCACAGGAAAAAAATACATCTTTTCTGGTTTGTATTTCATATATCAATCAAACATTTTTCACTTTGACTGTCTTTAGTTCTTCAACTGATTCTACAATCACTCATCTTCCCACATCCTTTCCTGGACTTTTCTTAATCTTTCTATACAAGAAGTCAGAGCAGGTAGCCAATAATGAAGAGTAAGAGCCTGACACACGAACTGGGGGGAAATCTTCTTCTCATCAGGCTCAGCACTTTAACACTTCCCAAGGTCATTCCAGCGCTCCCTGCTGAGAGGCTCTGTCACTTTTAATAACTTTTAAAGGAAGCATATTTTCTCTCCTTTGACAGATTGAGCAGTAGTGGGACCAGTCATGGGCTGACTCAATCATAACGCGTCAACAGAGCGAGGACGTGCGAAGGGAGGAGACCAGCCTGCGATCGCTAACACTTTACACTGTTTACTCCATGAAATGTATCGCCACATGGAACAGAAGTGGGAAGTCTGTCAGTCACTGGCTGTTTCAAGTTGGTCAGTGAGCTGACATCACGACTAGATCTCACAACTCTAACAGTCATTCACTGTCAAAATATCTGAGTTTTGCTTCTTGATTCATGAGCTTGTTGAAATTTAGACTGACATTAGGCACACAATTATGAAAAATATACAGTTAAAGGGGTGGTATTATGTGTTTCCCAGCCACAGAGTGCCATTTTATAGCACAGTCCGTTTAGAAAATCTTATCTTAGAAATTTGACTTTGACTCTGAAATTGGGCCTCTGTCTCTTTAAGGAACTCTGACTCTTTGACGCTTCATCTTCAAGAAATCATCACAACATGGCTCCTCTATTAACAACATTTTTGCCAGATTTACACTGAGAAGTAGCTTGTGTAATTAGCTCAGTAGATTAGAAGTTCCACCAGATGTTTGCTAATTGCTACTGGATAGTCTGAAGGAGCGGAGTGGGGGAGTCCACCAAGCGGTTGCCCCGGGAGATTCAAGGAGTTTTCAAACAAGCATGAAAAGATTAAGGCAACATTCCAGGTACATTTTTGATGAGGGAATAAAGTTATAACATGATGTGGAGGTCAAAAAGTTACATTTAACATAATGCAGCGCCTTCATATTACATTTTTTTGTTGTTTTTTAATGTGTAGCTTTAAATTCTTTTGCCAGATAATGCGTAAAGTATGAGAACAGAGAGGCGTAGAGGGTTATTAATATTTATCACAGTCTGAAATGCAAAGACAATAACTGGATTTATAAACTTAAAGACATGAAAAAGCAAACAAATGTAACACCAAAGCCATATGCTGCATTCAAAATGCATATGCATCCTCTTTTTCTGCAAATGGTACGGCGGGTCTGGTAGCTGTGTGTCTGTTGTGTGTGTGTCTATAACGAGGGAATGATGTGATATCCCTCCTATTGCATAGCTAAAGCCACAACAACCCCATATGTAGCTCAGGCAGCAAATTGGACAGGAGACCCCAATTATAAAAAGACATGAGGGCAAAGGTCAGAGAACTGCTGGCATGTTTACAATCCTACAGGAAACCTTCAGATATGCAGCAGGCCAGCAATTTCATCCCAATCATGGATTATGTGGATTTACCTTTTTGTCCATTTCCGAATTGATGACCAGACAAGAAAACAGTTACAAAGCAGGACAAAATTATTGCTTTTCTTTACCAAAACAGTCGCAATGTGCAATACTTTATATATTTTTGACATTGAAAACTAATACCTTCATGATATTGTGAAATGTCCACTGGATGATTTATCAGTAGTCAGAGTAACTCTTGTGTTTCACAGATAAGAATCCAGATTTTCCTTTCCCGTCAGCGGATCAGATGTAAAAATGCAGCATCAAAGCATTTTCCACTGTCAGAGATATTGTTCTTCTGAGAAACACAAAAGGAGCTAAATAAAAGCTTGACGTTCTTCACAGGACAGCAGAGGTCAAAATGGTGCATGACTGAGTTTAATTAGCTGATTGCAGACCCAAAAGTTACTTCATAGCCAAGAATTAGTGACTTGAATTTAAAACTTGATTTTGGCAGCAACTGGCAACCCTTGAAGGTCATTCAGCTGTTTCAGCGTTAATTACCCAGCAGCGCCTCGTACCTTATCCGACCGACAACAGCCCGGTTCAGATCTGTACTTTGTAGTTCAAGTTTTTTTTTCTTCAAAAAATGAATCAACTTTATATCAGATGGTATTTGTCCGAGGTCTTTCTGTTGTACCCCTGAGCCTTGAAATATCACTTATGCTAATAATTTATAGTAATCAGTAAACGGACTCAAATAATGAGTTGTAACATGGAGGAGAAACATTTAGTCTAGATCTCATTTTAAAATATTATTTTGACTTATTTGCTAGGGTTTATAGTTGAATACTGGATTGTGTGCTTTTGCTGCTGGTATAAGAATCCTACCTGTTCCTGCTGGTCAAGCCAGTGGTCAACCATAGGATGGTTGGCGCTAAGGGAAGAACGAAGCATGTCTCTGTGAAACTGAGCAGTCCAGCCACTCGCGTCACGAGGAAGACTCCGATAGGCTTGGGATCCCCTGGCCTGCCAGACAATAAGAAAACACAGAGTTATTAATGTGCTTCACTCCATCACTGTGATACAGAGGGAACTTTCTATGAAAAACAATTTGCTGGTATAACAATAAAAGTTAGGCCACAACAATCTAATAATGGGGTTGGTATAAATTTCTTGATCTAACTTTGACATCTATAGCCCCCAAAAAATAAATTAATACACCAAAAACTGTACACTTAAAATAAAGTCAGAGGAGATGCTGCTACAGCAATCACTGGATGCTTTTCTTTTTCACGTTCTCCAACTTTTGCAGATTGGGTCATTTCATCCTCAACTTTTTCTGTTTTCAAAAGGAGTTTTCAGCTACAGGACGAAACGTATCCTTCTTCAGATGTTAAGAAAGGCTGACAGTAATATGACAGTTTTTGTGTTTTTGCGAGTAGCTCAAATACATGAATACTTGATATCCCTCCAAAAACACTTAAAACTGCCTATTTTAAATAGTTATTTGCCCCTATATACCTTAATATGCATTACTACGCTCAGTGGAAAAAGTCATGGCATGAGAGCAAAAGCTAATATTTACAGTCTTCCTTGTTTGATGATGGCACCTGCCAATATGTGATGTTTGTTGTTTCATAATTGGTGAATGGATAAGGTATTTAAACTGCCTGGTTGCTAAAATGTGCTATACAAATAAAATTTAATCGATTACTTTCACTTTTTGAGCCAGTGCCACAAACAGCTGGGGTTCACTGTACATATAAATCACACTGGTTGTTTCTGGTGTGGGCAGCATTTCAGACAATCTCAGAATTGAGACAAGAATCTCAATGGAACGCAGTTTTTTGTTGCTTACAGGTAACATGCTAATCATGCTAATTGCTACCAAAAGATGCAAGTGATAGCTTTAACTGTCATCATCAATATGATTCTGTCTTGTACTAAAGTAAAGTTTTACAGCAAAAATGTCCTCACACAGTGTGACGTCACAATTATCATTAACTTCCTACTAGAGAAGGTTTTGAATGCTGCTGATTATACTGTTTAATTCAGTAAAATGCAATATAACTGAAACATTTATTTCAGTAACTATTGTATAGATTAACTACACACTGATCTTTTCAAGCCTTTGTTTTTGTTAATTACGATGATTTTCTTCTTATGGTTAAAGAAAACACATTTGACAATAGAATATTGCATTAAAACAAATCAGTAACACTTAATTCATAAAAATATGTTTAATACCTGCCTACTGGCTGTTGCTTTCAAAAGATGCATAACTGTTTTTCTTAAAATACATGTATAATTTGCATAATTTGCAAGCTGAGCAAAAGCTTTACAAAAACCATAAGACTGAAACCAGCCACAGATCAAACAGTTGAGTAAAAACAGCAGGTGTTGGAAGATGCTTTGTGTTTTCTTGTTGTTTTTTTATACTGTGTCTCAAATAGTCCATTTTGTTCGTTCTAGTCCCATTCAGATCTGTCCTCTTTTCCCTTGACCTTTGCTCACGGCTTTAGGGACTTTTTAATAGGAGTGCCAAATCTAAGCCCCTTCACTACAAGAAAGAAAGAACCTTTTTTAAAATATCTCCTGCCAAGGTAACATCAAACATCGGCAGACATCAGCAGGCCTGAAAAGAATTACATCTTCAAAACATTTTTATATTCCAGACATGCAAGCGTCGAATTTGAAATCTCAACTGAAGGTTGTAGATAAGCAGGCAGAAAAAATAAAGCAATTAAATATCAAAACCCAAAGTGGACTGAGTTAGTATAAAAGACATTAATTTAAGATTTGCTTATTAAAAAAAAGTTACAAATTATGGATCAAGAGGTTTAGCTATGTGCTCCATGTAAGGAACACTTAGCAAAAACAAAGTCGTATATCAAAATCGAACAAACTTCACACGAATGTCATCGTAAAACATGAGAAGGGAGGAAGCGTGAAAGATGAGGAGGCGCAAAGAGGGCGAGTTATGCTTAGCACGTCACTAAATCACAGCTAACAATTGTAAATAAAGAAATCAGACTCCTGACCCTTCCGTGCTTTGATAAAAACACGTGTTTTCGGCACAGCTCAATGTGCCGTGAAGGAGCCTGAGGAAGCGATGCAGACAGGACCATAAAACTCAACTGAACATGTGGAGCCTGATAGGAGACGGCCTTAATAACCATCACGATCTTTAGTCGCAGAGGAACAACTGACTCCTGTCCACAAACGTTTACAACGCAAAAGGGAAAAAGGGCAGCAGACGCACAATACGCGCTTATTCTGGTGTAGTGAGGTCATTGGGAAATGATGCCTTTACACATCCAGCTGTTGACTGAGAACGTCTGATTCAATAAACTTAACTCGACTGGATGTGGGATGTGACCATTTGGCATTTGTGAAACAGAAATTATTCCAAACAGCTCAAACACTGTTGCTGTTGTTTTCATGTGAGGCATGAATCAAAATGTGTTTTGGCACCGAGAATCATTAATGGAAGTTATTTTCAAAACTTTACTATATATGCTGACTGACAGAAAAAAAAATCCCTTTAGCACAGCAATGATACTATAGGCTACACACGTAACATTTGATGTATGATAAAAAAAAGATGATTATATTTAAATCTATCTTTATAGTAAAGGCAGATTTACTATAAATTTATAATAAATAAATAAGGAAAATCCTCAAATACTTCTAAAAATGCATATAACTGCATACTTTAATACCATAATATGCAATAATAAGCACAGCGGAAACATGAGTCAGCAGCAGAAGCAAACATCTACAGTCTTGGGGAGCCAATCAGTGCCAGAGAAAAGAATTCCCAGTTCTGCATTGGCTGCTTTGCAAAACCCAGCCAGTAACATGTCAAGTAGCATTGCTCCAAGGAATTTCAGCCAGTCAAGCTGCATATTCTTTCCAATATTTTAGATATATTTAGTTATATGATATTATGTAATATTTTAGTTATATGAAACAAATCTGAAAATAAATGGACTTTGTTATGTATTCATATTTTGCCAATTCATGTATTTAGACAAATTAGCAGATCCAAAAATATGCAGGGAGTCCATTATACATCATTAACATGTTAAGCCAACAAGGTTTTCCAGTCAACTAAAGCTTTTGTTCATTCAACTTATTGTCTTGCATGTTTACTATCTAAATACACTGTTGCACCCATAACTGCAAGCAATAGGTTACACAGTTGTACTCATACATACTCGAATAACATTTTCAAATTCTTGATTTTGTCTCTGGCTCTACATTTTTTCTTGGTCTTGGTTTTATCTCTGTCTCTGACATGTTTTTCTCTGTCTGGAGCTGCTTTGAGGGCTCTCTGTATATATTGTACCTGCTGTACTACAGAGCCTTCAGCCACCCCAAAGTTTTTCACTTTGAAATTTTAAATGTAGCTACCTGCGTCTTTATGTGTTGAGGATGAGAAGAAGAGAGGGATAGGGGGAAAAAAGAGTGAGAAGCATTTCCCAGTCCGATTACATGGATGTCAGATTCATGGGACAAATGTAAAGTAGTAAAACTATATTCAGTACAGGAAACTGTACAGAGAATACCGAATGGAGACAATGCTGCTCAAACAAGAGATGACAAGCACCACCTTCCCAAAGTTGAGTTATGCTTGCCATACTTAAATGTTTGTCTATAGAAACAGAGCTGAAAGGAGATTCTGGACTGTTTTTTCACTGCTAGTCTCCAACGGTAAACAAACCCCTCATCAAACACTGTAGACGTCCCAGAACCGCAAGTGAAGATGTGACGCCTCCGGCCATGGCTAACGCCCCGAGGCTAGCTGACCAGGAAACCAAACTGCTAATCCAGCAGCTAATACACTTGACATGACACTGCAAGCCGATTGCTCACTCTTCCCCCACCTGGGCAGTAATAATATGTTAGGATTAACATTTTAAGTGTTTTCTGTAATTTTATAATGTGTTTACAACTGTGTCCAAACGGAGCCGGGGCATGCAATAGCCAAAGCTAACCACAGAGTTTGGATTGTTTAAACGTCTTCCAGGGATTTTTCAGGTCTAGCTGATCTTTTACGGGGTATTTTTCCTTTGCTTCGTGCCAGGAAGTTGCATAAAATATCCCCAGAAAGCTAAATGCGGCTATGATCTACATATAGCTTTCCCAGTGGACACCTGGCTCTAATAAATGGTTAATATGATTACTGACCATGAAACTAATAACACTAAGAAACTCAACATTTTGATGGCAACTATTTTGGCCACATAGCATTAGGGTCTCAGTGTTGGTTCACATTTGAACAACATTTAAGCATTCCTATTTCCAAATCCACAATATTTAGACTGGTTAAACCGGAACTATACAGTCAGAAGTTTATTAAACTTTTAGTGTTTTTGCCTTCGATTGAGACTGGACGATATCTTCCCATCTCGCTATTGTTACCCTAGTCTCATTATATGTTGGGTCCAGATTGAGGGGCTTGTCTAGAGAAGTATTTATGTCAGAACTCTTCACAGGAGTGTTACCTTTAAAAGATACATTAGACAAATAGCATGTAAGGAGCATCTTGCTCTTGATTTTCACTTTGCATACAAGCTCCTTGCTGCAACAACTGCTCTGACATTGTGAATGAAAGACCTAATACCCATGTCATCCCAGATATTATATCACTTTCTGATAGCGACAGTGATATCTTTGACAATGAAAATGTCTTTGAATAGGATCAGACCCTGCTTCAAGACACGCTGATCACTTATGAAGTAGCTTTTTCTCAATTCAAAAGTTCTCATTTGTTTCCGTTTTGATTGCTAAAATATCTCATTCTCCATCAGAAGTAAAAGGTCTGCCAGGACTTCGGAGAGAAAACCATTTTAAGATGTTAATTAGCTTCACATCCCCTTTGGATCCGTCACAGAGGCGATATCTGGGCTTTTTTTCTCACCTTAGGTTTATTATCAGTCTTAAAAACCAGCAAAAAAGGTGAACACTAAGAAAAGGAAAAGGTAATGTGTTTAACAACTCCTGGCTTTTATGGATAAAAGAGGTGCCACCAGAAGTACATCGTCTAAGATAAGGACTGTCTGTGCTACTGCTGGCAGTGTTTCGGTTTCTAACAGTTATTCTTTTGATTTAGGGCGGCAGAAGAAAAAAGGATGGAAATGAGGGAGACTGTGGGGAGACAGGAGAGTTCTGTGAACTCAACTAGCATCACATGTGTCTAATTGAAACAACGTCAGAACATTTGGTGAACTGCAGTAAATAAGGTAGTGGAAAGATATAAAGCTGAATCAACGTGAACTAACAGGAGTCTATTATAAAGCACAGATACACCATCTATGTCTTAATACACAGCTACGTTTGATGGCGCTCATGTATGTCTGGGTTTGGCAGTCATTGCTAAATACAACATTGTTACCTGTTGTTCCAGGGTGCTTGAGGCACCCCGAGTGTTTGGCTTGTTGTTGTACATCTGGAAACCAGCAGTTGTGGACCAGCGAGTCGGGTTCTTTCTTGAAGGTTCGTCTTGACGGACCAGAGCCTCACCTGGAGGCAGGTCAGCCAACGAGGGATCGCTGCCTCTACGGACGTTCAGCGACATGCCTGGAGCGGGGAGGCAGAGGGACAAGTAATCAAAATATGACACGACTAAAATCAGAAGGAGTAGCTAATATTATGTACGTACACTCTCGCTTTGAAATGTCACACAATTTTTCAAATGCAGCATCATTATATTTATTCATTTCTTTATATTTACAACACTTTTCTAAAGATAATCTTTTATGCCCAAAAGTAAATACCATTAAATCACCTTGCACTGACATTCCAGCTGTAAAGTCTTCTAGGGTAAACCTTCACCAGCTTTGCACATGTAGAGAAAAAAATGTTTACCCATTCTTTGTGAAAAGCTCAAACTCAGTCAGACTGGTGGGAACCACATATTTTCTAGTCTTGTCTCAGAATCTCAATTTGATTGTGGTCTGGCCTTTGACTGACCTGTTGGAAAGTGGAGCTTCCCTTTGGCCTCAAGTGCTTTTGCAGACCCTAGCTATGTTCTCGTTGACCATAAAATTGCACAAATTGGAGTAACGATAATAAATTTAGCTCCATCCTTCAACAGTGACCAATGTCTCCGTCCCTGCTTAAGAAAAGCATTCCCACAGCATGACTACTCATTCATATTTTGCTACGTTTCCTAGATGACTTCTGACTAATTTTAAACTGTTTATTCTGGCTTTCCAGCAGTGGTTGTCTGTTTGCCATTGGTCTGCTTTGAAGCCTAGATTAGTTATGGTTATCCAGTCAAAGGGTTTTCCCTCCTTAGCTGTACATCTCTGCGCCATCTGTACAATCATAATTGATGTCTTTACTGCTTATTATCCATGGCTCGCTTGATTTGCAGTCGTGTCATCCTTTCCTTGGTCTCCGTGATGCTGTTTGCTCCCTAAAGTTCTTCAATCCAATTAAGACTTTCAAAAAGCGCTGATCTTCAACTTCAAGGTCATAATTTCTCAGCAAACAGGAGGCGAATCAACAGACTAAAAGAAGGTCTCGTACATTAATAATGTAAAGAAAACTGCAGACAGGAAACCATTTACATCTGCATCACTTCTTACAGATTTCCGACATTTACTTCAATGTGCCTGAACAATGGAAATGGAAGTGTTTCAGGTTTCACGTTAGATATGCTATTAAAAACTCATGGAAGACCATAACAGTATCCACAAGCTGTGCTATTAAAACACTTATTTAACAAGAAAATGAAAGTATGTGGTTTGTAAATAGGGTGCAATTTTGTTTGCTCCTTAGTTAATGTAAATGTTGTTTACAATGTTTTATCTAGTAGCGTGTAGCAGCCGTTTTGTGCCTCGGAATGGTTTCTGAAGCTGATGTTATTTTGAAGAGTGTTTGTGGCTACTGTTGATGTCCCACCTTCTCGATTTGTAATTTTTCATATAACAAGTCAGTCATCTTTGCAGCACATCTGTCAAGTTATCTTTGATGATGTACTTTTGGTAAACATCTGTTTTATTGTTTATTTTATTGTAATTTATCAGTTCTTTATTCATATAATTGAACTCTGAGTCAGCAGCTCCAATTCTTTGTTGTTAGGGTTTCTAATTGTCCATCCATCCATCCATTTTCTTCCGCTTATCCGGAGTTGGGTCGCGGGGGCAGCAGCTTCAGAAGGGAGGCCCAGACTTCCCTCCCCAGCCACTTCTTCCAGCTCCTCCAGGGGAACCCCAAGGCGTTCCCAGGCCAGCCGAGAGACATAGTCCCTCC
>CAEGAF010160945.1:0-59516 GCA_903067075.1 Micropoecilia bifurca
ACACACACACACACACACACACACACACACACACACACACACACACACACACACACACACACACACACACACACATCATTTACACAGGTCCCCCCCAAGCCAGGTGCTATTTAGAGACAGACAAGGTCAACAAGCGCTCCAACATCTCACCAGTCTGCAGATGCCGGCGGCGGTGAACTACTCGCTCGCACCAAGAACAAGCGCAAATTCCCACCTCCTGCTCGACTCTGTAGGATCCATTTACCTCAAAGCCAAGGGGGGAAAAGACCAGTTCCAGGATTTGGTCAGTTCACAGAAAACATACATCAGTTTGTAGTAAAAGAAGGAGATTGTTATACAGTTCAGTTAACAGAAAAAAAGTCGCTCTGAAACACACCTCGTCCCAAAAGATATGAGTCAGTAAATGTTGGCAGTGATGTTCATGTCGCTTAAACAACCTTATAGACAAAAGAAACGTAGACGGTAGACTTGTTACAATGAGATATCACCATTAAACTGAAACAGGGAGAACTGAATAAAAACTTTATAAAGTCTTTGAGTAAAGATAAAACATTTTTTCCCGTTTAGTTCCTTCTTTATGCAGAACCCAATTAAGAACTCCCTTATGCAAGTAGTTATAAAAAAAAACATTTCTCCTGCAGCAATAAGGGGATGGTTTGGATTTATGAAGTGATATTCTGTGAAGTTATCAGTGATAGTTCCCTCAGCTGTTGTAGAAAGATGTCACATCACAGTAAGCTTGTAGAAAGGAAAACTAATTCCCAAATAGGTGACATTTACTCAGAGTCACTCCCTGTTTTTGCTGATCCTGAACTATTTAAAATGCTCAAACTAAAATAGTTTTTTTCATCAGTGAAATACAATGCAGAACACTCTGGATCAGAATCTAAATGATCCACATGTTGTGCTGATCTTTACAAGGCTCTAAGCTCAAAAAGAAGAGAAAAAGAGGGGGAAAAATGTCAGAGTGAACTAATTATTAAAAAACAGGCTGTTCATCAGTTGATCAAAATTTAAAACGACTGCCATTAAATATTCACCATCTGGCCACGGACCTGGATTTTAGCTCAATTTATGTCAGGAATTCACATTGTCAAGATCTACTGATGGCAAAGGCAGAGGCGCTTTGTCTTTGAACATGGCAGGAGTTGTCAGGTTTATCTTAAATTAAAGGCTGATTCTCAACCCAAATGAGGGTTTTTAAGGGCTCCGCATGGTTAAGTCAAACTGTTGTTACCGTTGCAGCTGTGTGATGAAAACTGCGTCATTTTGTTCTCGGCCTCATGTCGTCTGTAGGACGAATCCTTCTACCGCGTTCTTTACTTTTCTACAAACTAACTGTGATATGGTAACTGTCTACAGCAGGTTAAGAGAGCTATTATTAAGAATAACTTTAAGAGGGGAAAAAAACATCCAAGTGTGATTATTCAGTACAATTCAGTTTATTCAACGAAGCGCCCATAGACATCTGCTGCCAATAACCGGCTCAGATTTTTATTACAAGCACTGAGGAATTTCTGTGAAAAATCTGTCAGACATAATAATCTGTTTTAACCAAACTGGAGTGTAACAATGGCTTATATAGGTTGTGGTTTGTTTAAATTTAAAATGTAATTTTATTTTACCTTTACTATTTTTGCGAGACTCATTATTCCAGCCGGTATAACGTATGTTACAGCTTAACCTCGTATTCCTGCAATTATAAAATGTTGAGCAAAGAACACAAGTCATTTTCTCGAACGAAAAATTCTTCCCCCTCTCTCTGTCTCTCAAAAAAAAGACTATACAAACAGGTTAATTAATGTCATGGAAGTTTTGACTGGTTTTAAAAAAACACTGACATGAAAGTTCATACTGTAATGAGAATTAAGTTGCTGCCGGCTGTGTTGTTTTTTTCTTTTTCTTCTTCTTTTAAAAATGTTTTAAAAAAGCATGCTGTATCACAAGGACTGCAATCTCTTAACCTGGACCAATGAGGAGCGACGATTTAATTCAATGTGGGATTTGGCAGCTTGATAAAAACACAGTCATGAGAAAAAATCACAGTCGGGTTCCAAAAGTTCTTCAGCGTCCAAGCGGGTTCACTGTTGCAGGCGGTCAAATAAAGAACCGAGCTTTAACAATGCAGACACCTCGTCTTTTCATTCAGCTTTTACCGCCGTGCTGTTGGTGCAGATGGCCGAGCAGAGATATCACAGGCGATGTCTTTGTGTCAAAGTGTGAGTTTGAGTGTGGGTGACTGTGTTTGTGTGGAGTTTGTGTGTCTGTGGGCGTAAGCTCATCTGAACTGTCAGCATGACACGACGTGGGAGCGATGATAGACGGGTTGAGTGCCTTTTTTCAATCTCACCGCCTGATGCGTGTGTGCGCATGTGTAAAAATCAAGCAAATTTCTAAACAAGTGAATCAAGGGCTGGTCTGGATTGCAAAGTGATTGTAAGCGCAATGGAAGGGGGGGGGGGTTATTTATTTATTTATTTATTCTTAAGGGTGAGTTTGGCGCAACTAAAACAGAAGCAGCAGCAGCAGCAATGTTTTCTCCTAAATATCAACCCTCATGATAACTTAAGCTGATGATATGGCTGCTTATGGCTGGTTGTTTATTTTTTGTTTGTTTGTTTTTCTTGGCATCCTCAACTGTCTCTCTGTGTGAGGGCTTGCAGTTCGGCCGTGTGCAGGGAATGCTGGAGGAAGACGTTTTTCCGGCTGTAGCTATGCAGAGACAGAGGCCCGCGAGGTGGTTGTCCTAAACGGCCGGTGAACGCGGAGGAGGAGGAGGAGGAAGAGGAGGAAGCTGACGAAGGTGTGGGAGGTGTTGGCGAGGCCCGGTCTGATGACGAGACGTTTTGTATGGAGCTCCCTCTGCTTGCGAGGCTCTGGAGACTGGAAGAAGCGCTGGCCCCGACCGCACGGGGGATTAGGCTTTGCGGATGGTGATCCCCGCCTCCTCTCTTCACCCCGCTGGTCAGACTCGCTCCACTCCCTCCTCCTCCTCCTCCTGGAGTTAAGGACTCAGAGGAGGAGGACGCCCTCTCGGGCTGCTTGGAGAACGGAGGTGAAGTTGAGGTGGAACCTGGGGGTTGATATGCACTGGTCTGGGCTGGCGTGGTGGGTGAGGTCTGGACGGAGGACGGGTCGGAGGAGCCAGAAGCCAGATGACCAGCAGTGTTCCCAGCGCCCTGGTGGTGGCGCTCCTCCCTGGCAGTGTGGCGCTCTGCAGCAGCAGTGGGCCGACAGTGGTAAGGGTGGTGCTGGTTATAGTGGTCCCCTCCTTGTGCCGCCGATGCTCCCCGCACCACTCTTCGCTCCCTTGGTGCCAGGCTGATGCTGCTGTTGCCGAATCCTGACCACCGGCCTGGAAGGCTGATCTGAGAGAGGAGCACAGAAAAACAGACAGATATCAGAGAGACTTCACTGAGAACAACTCACTCTGCTCTTTTTGGCAGCGAGTGTGTGACACAACCTGCCATTTTTCAAATGTTAGTCACCGAACATGTCTGTCTCAGGAGAGTAGGGATTATTGAGAACAAAACACAGCGAGACAGAGAAAAACCAAGAGACAGGCAACATGAGAGAGTTGTGTCCCGTGTTCACGATAGGTTGTTAATTGGATGATATTTGGAGAATCATCTCTTTAGACCTCTGTTGTCTCATCTAATTGTTTCTAAACCGACCATAGCTCTGCAACGAGCAAACGCACGCCTTCACAGAGAAGCAGAACAAGGCAGCACATTTATGGAGATATGTTATTAAGGTACGCTTAAGTCCTAACTCACAAGGCAATCTCACTGTTTATCACACACGCACACACAGAGACACAATAGGGAAGATGGCACATAAAGCTAGATGGCAGAAAAAGGAGCCACCTGTTCTCTTTCACACTCCACTGCACCCCCTTATGCAACATATCTCATCACTGCCCCTCTTCTCTGTAGCTCTCAATCTCACACACTTGCAGCCGAAATCACGCCGGGACCAACTGTGCAGTGTTCAGCAAAGAAACAAAATCTCATCTGACACTGAACCTCGAGGGAAAGTGAGCGGATTTGACATTTTCTAACACAATGGTTCTCTGTTTGTGTGTGAGCGTGTGTGTGTGTTTTCCCTCTGTGCTCCGTGCATATGCATGAGCATGTGTCTGTGTAATGTATATAGGCTCCTGGTATGCATGGGGGCAGCATGATGCCCATGTGCTTTCATTGTGTTTCCATGCACCCCAGCTTACAAATTAATGTAAAAAGAAAAACCATGTTGAACCTGTCAGCAGAAATGTGATTAGCCAGCACACAGCTAACCGAAAGCATGAAGTGCTTAGACTGCCAGCTGCATGTGTGCTAATGTTAACGATTGTTAACCTGCAAATAGAGGAGAGCTGCTTGGAAACCAGTGACCACAAGTACAACAAAGTAATCATACTTTCATTTCAGGCAGAAGAAAATGCTACTTTGTGTGTTTAACAGGCCAAATTATCTAAAGAGGTTCCATTTCTAGTGTTATGCTGATGCTTCGGTTCCATACTTTCCAAAATTTGGTAAAAGTGCCACTGATATTGGTAGATATTTTGGTACTAATTACATTTTGGGGTAAAAGTGTAACAGTTGGATCTACAAAATGACACGTTCAGGTGACCAGCTAAAGATCATTAGAAATGCAAGCTAATAGTTTCTCTAAGATCACCACAGCAACATGTTTATCAAATCTGATTGCATAACACTGTGTGGTTGTTAAAGAAGGTTTAGGGTCAGGTAGGGTTAAAGAAACCTTCTGACTTTTTCCATTTTTTCGTAGTTAAAAAAAAATCTAAACATAAAATAGTATAACTAGGTTAGTATGTTTAGAGGGAGTGATGTGGGTCTTATTCTGGCTTTGGAAGAGGGGACCAAATCTTGCTGAGAAGTTGCCGAGTGGATCACGAGAGCTTGATTTTCCATCCACATGTACAGACAACTCTTACAATTATGTCCCCCAATGTATTTTGTGGTGTGTGTGCTGTGGGAGTATAGTGTGCCAGAGATTTAAAAACTACACAGTCCTTGCGAAACAAACACAGAAGAGCTAATTTGTTGTTGTTGGCACAGGTCTAGCATATTTCCAGTAGGACAGGAGTCTAAATCAAATGATGGATTGATTAATGAATGATTAATGACCAGGTCTTTGCAAAACTTTGTGACATACCAGGGTAATTCAGTGATTTCAGTAAGTTGGGAGGGGTGTTGGTACCCATCTCCAGCTGTCAACAGGTGAGACAGCAATATATGCATATATATGTAAGCAATAAATATGCATTAAGACAGATTAAATATTAGAAAATACTTCAACGCAACAAAGATAACGTAACGTTAATTACAGAGAAGTAGGTAGTGGGCAAATTTTCTCTACGCCAGACTAGAAATCTTGCTCTGATGTACAATTTCTATCTTCCAACATATGAAAGGATTCTGCATAGGTTAAGCTCTTATTCAAGCTGCTGCATGAAGAACAAGATCAGGTAAACACATTCAAGAATGATCTTCAAGATGAAAGAAACGGGAACAAGGACAACCTCTTTCAGAACCACTTTGTTCATGATATGGATCCTCAGTTTGTGGAGTTTAATAAAGTAGACTGTGAAGCAATTGTTTGATTGTGTTTTTCATAACACCTTTAATGCTTGGATTAAAACGAGAAGAAAAAAGCCTCGGCATATTTTCGTCTAAAAACACCTGGTGTTATTGGAATAAATGCTCGTAGGTCGATTTAAAAAAGGAGTTCAAAAAGGGCTCTCCTTGGTAAATCCTTTGAACCTCTGTTCTGCAGGTCCGTCACATACATTACACCATACCTACAAGGATAAAGGAACGCTAATTGACACACTCATTAGCTTCAAATAAATAAAAACGTGAAATGAAGCTTAGAAATCTGCTCTCTAGCAGCTGAGCTGCAATACGCTTTCATGCAACACACTCTGCCAAAACATCAAACAGTGTCGTTGTCCATACAGCTTTTTAAAGAGCTTGTGGAGTGCATCCCTACTTTCTAAAGGACTCTAATGGGTGGATAAACACTACAACACATCTCACACATTCCTTGATCTAATGAAGGGGAGTGAGAATTAACTCACCAGACACATTTTCAACATGGGGCGTTGTAAAGAAAACATGGGGGAATTGTTACAGCGTTAAATATCTGCTGCACACTTGTCAAGGTATGCGGGGCGGCTTAATTAGGGCTAAATCGCTAATCTTATGAAAAAAAAGTAGTTGTT
This sequence comes from Micropoecilia bifurca, assembly GCA_903067075.1. NCBI lineage: Eukaryota > Metazoa > Chordata > Actinopteri > Cyprinodontiformes > Poeciliidae > Micropoecilia > Micropoecilia bifurca. The sequence goes on from CAEGAF010160945.1 coordinate 6,245, forward strand.
TTTCCACCCATAGAGATCTGAGAAAACAACAGAAGGTAAGGCACAAATAGTGAGATACAAGTTGGCAGGCGCCTTGGAAGAAAACAATTACCAGAGACTGCATTAAGTGCTGATTGAGGAAACATATGTTGTGTATCAAAGGGAGATTTCTGGTCCATCAGAAAATGACACCATGATTCATCTCCGATGGATCAAATAAAACCTTGGTGGTTACATTCGAGTGCATGTGGGTGTAATGAACACATGTACAACAGGTTAAGGTTGAACAAAAAGAGAAATACACAATACACAGCCAAACCAAGGAAGAAAAGATTAAAAAAAACAAGAGGTGAAAAAGGAGAGAATTGGTGGGGAAGTGATTAAACCCAGAGATAAAGAAAAATGACTTTAAAACTGGAGCAAACAGCAAACTGTGGAGAAAAAAAAGAGAGAACAAGACTGATTTACAAACTCAGGTGTCCTTTCTCAAGTACACGCTCTGCGGCAACCAGGCTGCCAGTGTGTGTTTGTGTGCAAACACTCTGGAGAGAACCTCGGTCTCACATATGGTCCTAGGAATACACACACACACACCTACAGGTGTATGCACAGACACAATTACACCTTCATACATCAGACGGGGCTCTGCTAGAGTTCATTCGAGTCGTGAAGTATAAAGCAACTTGGATACGTTTGTATTAGCAGATCCTTAAAAACGTCACTAAGATTTGCCAACATTTGTCTTAGACAAGAAATAAATTAATGATCTATGTTTACACTGAGCTGCAACTCCTAGAAATCTCAGTTCGACATAACTTGAAAAAATAAAGCAATGAAAAGCTGAGTCAAGTCTAGTTAAAGCCCTCCACAAAATAAATGAATCTTAAAAAGCAAATCTTTCCCATTGAGCTTAGAGAAGGTACACTTTGTCAGTATTATTTAGCTTCTTTCATGCCAAACACATTATATGATCTAAAAGCTAATGTGGATCTTTGGAAGAGGGAAACACCGGAAAAGCAGCTTTGTGACAATAGTCATATCGCTTGAACTTTTTTAACGTTTTGTTGCATTACAACCACAAACATGGATGTATTTTGGGGGAATAGAACAATGCAAAGTCGTGTAAAACTTCGAACAAGAATTAAGAGACCAGGATTTTTACAAAAGAAAAAAAAAACTACAAAAAAAAAACAGCGGAAAAGTGTGGCATGCATTTCTATCAAGTCCTCTTGAGGGGGGTCACTACTTTAACCCTCCCATGGTCTTCAGACCTCACAAGATTTTTACTCTGTGCGCGGTCGGGTTGGGTCGCACTGACCCTGGGTGCGATTTTACAAGGCTTTTTGCGCAGCTTCCAAATTTGATGGTCTGACGGGACGACCCCTCCCCTTCCATGTCCTCCGACCGTGACATTTGTGACACTCCTCTTGAGCGTCGCACTAAGACTACAGGAGGGTTAAAAACCTATTTTTTGCTGCTAGTAAGAGCTTTCTTTTAAAAAAAAATCTTGACCAGGTTTGTATATATTGAAACTTTAATTTCTGCCCTTTCATTCTCAGAAAAAGTGCGTACACAGCATGAAGCTGGGCATTTCTACACAGTTGGACAGTGTGCACTGGATGGAACAGGGCTATGCGTGATGGTAACAACTTGGGATATTGTTCCATAATAACTAGCTAGAGAAGGCGTATGAATGATGTTGCAAGGTACTATACTGGTAAATTCTCATTTGGCAATAATTAAAGACATTATTTACTAAAGCATAAAAAATTTAAATTGTTCTTTATTACTCTATCAACCCTCATACTAGAAAAGAGTCTCACTAATCCCTGTGTGAATATTCAGAATTTATGGGGAAAATTAACTATGTAGCCTCTGAATGATCACTGTGGTCCTAAAGGACATAAACAAACAAACAACTTTTTCAAAGATTTTATTGCACCTCTTCCTGCTGCATAAAGCCTTAACGGTAAATTTACAAGGTAGCTGAAAAACAAACGAAGTGATACATAAAGCTGAGAAACGAGATTTCAGTTCCAATCAAATACAAGAAAGCTTTAACTAGCATTTTCCACGATTTATTCTGAGTTGAAAAATTGACTTTTCACAGACAATCTGTGCTCCAAAGAGTCTCTGAGGGCAGTTAACAGGATAAATCATCCAAATACAATCAAACAAAAGGTAAAACTAAGCCTTGGTTTGCCATCTCCAGGCACTGGAATGTCTTCACTGGTTGGTTTTTATCGATACACGAACTGCTTAGGAAGTGAATCTCTGTTGCACAGCCTGTAGCAGAATCCTTGCCTCACTTCACTCATTTAATTTTGACTTTGTTACAATTTTCAATCTTTGTAAGAATGGAATACTCTGAGTTAGTAAATAAGTAGAATATCTGTTCACAACATTTTATTTTTACATTTTTATGTTTCCGATAGTCACAGATCAATTTTTTTTAATAATAGAAGAACTAGTCTTTAAATGCAGAAAAGCAAATCATAAAAAACCCTGTTCTTTTCTCCTTTTACCAGTTTGCTTGAGAATAAAAGACAATGACTTGACTTAAAATATTTTTGGCAGAAGCTTTTAAGAATATGCTTTTATCAGCGTCTGCACGTCCACACGTCAGATCATCTAACAGAAGCAGGGAGGGATGCAAATAAATCCCAAAGCTACAATCCAGAATAGACAAACTAAACATCAGGCTGGCTGCACTGGAAGTAATGATGCAAAAATGTGCTTTTTGAAATTCCTGCCCTCTTTCCCTACAGTCAGCAATGCAGCAGGTTGTGTTTCTCTTGTTTTTTTCCTCCTGCATCTGAATTATCGCCTGCTTTCAGCAGACTAAATATTTAACCTACTTGCTTGTCAAGAACAGCTTTAGTCTTCCAGAATCTGACACTTTCTGGCCCACCTTCGAAAGACATTAATAAACATAAATATGGCAGGATTATCCTCTAAATCCAGGAATAAAAGACTTCTGTTAAATGTGGCCAACTGCCTCAGAGAAAAGAGGTGCAATATACAATCATTAATTTGCTTTTTTTATTCAACACTAAAATCTCCTTAAACTTTTGCTTCAACATTAACACCATCTTTCAGCAAACAATAAATATTTTAACTTAATTGTTTGTCACAATCAGCTCTAGTCTTTTTGAATTTGATGCATTTTTTTCTCTCTCCTTTTTTTTCCTTTAACAACAATAGACATATGAGCAGATTTTCCACAAAATACATCCAAAATGTCCCAATTACGTTTGTCCAAACTTTGTGCTATTTCCATGACGATGTAAACACAATCCAATAAAACCATGGAATACCATCTTTATTTTGCTTCATAGTGAACATGAACTATTCAGCAGTGCACAAGTTAACCAGGATAGCTACACTGAATCACATATAGAGAAGACAGAGCACGTGTTACTGTAAACTAATGATTAAAAACAGAAGGGCGGAGGTAGGTGAAGCAATGGATAGGTCCCTCACCAACATTTGCTGATGACAGTTTGGGTGGGGCCGTGTCCAAAATAATGAAGAAAGATTGAAAACATGAAAGGAGCAGTCAATCCAGCCCACACAGCAGCAAACTGTCACTCAGAAAGCTGGATGTCATTTCCTGGACAATGTTGACGGATGAGCTGGTATGCCAAACGTGCTATACTTCGAACTGCACAATCTAATACATCATAAAAACCGTATGCTTATATTTGGTGCATTCAAATGCCGTATACATTTTTCATTTGTGTGATAAAATGTATTTTATCTTTTTTCCTCCCCTAGAGCTTGGTGAGAGCACAACTGATTCTGTATATTTATTATGCAAGTTATTGCAGAATGTCTACAAGACTATTTTGAGGAGCCGACAACAATTAGTGCACTTAATTCTACAAACTCGACATGATATTGACACTAAGAAGGAATGAAAATACATTAAAAATAATAGATAAGTCTTAGATTTGTGTTTATATGAAATTTCATTAACTTTCTGTTAACAGTAACTATATCCAACCAAGTGCTCCATCCAGTTTACAAAGTATTACATGTTGCCTGGCAACTGCATGATATTTTTCACTGATAAAATGCATGAGTAACATCAGGATGTCTGCTAGCATCAGAACCATCCAAATACAGCTTTGTGTAAAAGCTTCAAATGTGATCGCAGCCAACATTTAGGTTTGCTGAACAAGGGTCTGACGAGCAGCTCTTAGTCACTTCTTATGATTGGGGGAGTTGAGTAGTGCGCTGCCCCAGGGTTTTAAACATCCACCCACAATGGAAAACGCAGACTGGCCAGTATCAAAGTCTGTGCCATGCTGTGGCCACGAGGCCCAATGAGGTTTCTTCAGCAGCTCTGTTGGGCAGGGATGTTGAGTCTGGCAAAGCTCATCAACCACCATCTCCAAAAAGCCTCGTGACTCAGTGTGTATGAGCCTAATTGTTGAAGAAAAAAAAAAACACCCTCGTCAACCACAAACTAAAGAAATAACATTCAAAATCTTAAACTGGTGGTGTAGAAAAGGTAAAATATGTGAATAGGTAACAAATCAGAAATGAACAGAAAGAAGGAAGTAAGTATAGGAGCTAAGAAACAAAGAAAAAGGACATTTAAGTAGATGGAGAAAGTGTTAGGAAGAGGAATATGAGATCAAGACAAAAGCAAATAACATAATAAGGAGAGAAGAGCAGGTCAAAGAATAAAGGTGAGGGGATGACACGGAGGTAGAACAACAAAGATGAAGCGGATAGCTCGACAGATGATGGGAACTGCAGAGCGAAGTGAGAGTAAAAGGTGACAGCAAAGAACCAAAGTTACACAAGATGAAAGAAAGAGATAATTAGAAAGCTGGAGACTGGGATGAAGAGAAAAAAGTAGGGAGACAGAAAGTGTGAACGTTAGCATCAGTATAAGCCATGACAGCTACAAGGTGGACAGAGAAGAATCTGACATCAATTTCTGTCCACAAGGAATCCAACACAGAAAAAGAAGCTACACTTCAGATATTATTCATACCTTTGGCTGATTTAGGTTTAAAGTAAATTTAATTTCAACAACACATTTCTTCTGACTGGACATAACATTTTGGAGCGGCCCAGCAAGTGTACCGACTCGAATCTGATTGAGAATTTGTGGAAGGAGCAAAACATTAGAGTGATGGCAAAGAGACCTTGATGATGAGCTTAACAATGAAGCTCATCATCAAGATAAATCATCAAATTAACAGCTCAAGCATTCAAAAATCTAGTCAGCAAATGTAAATAAGTGTTTGATTGCTATAATGACAGCTATTTGTTTAATGAATAAGATGTTTTGACTGGACTGCATCCAAGTGATTTTAGCTCCATATTAGCTACTGAAACAAACACACTTTTCTGTGTACTTCAGCCACTCAGTTTCTGGATTGATTGCTGCCCCTGACTGCCCCTTCTGACTGCCCCCGTGTCAAAATGCCACTTACTCTAGTTATCTAATTATCACAAAAGCTGTTTTTAAACACCTTGTTTTTAAAGCCTAATGCATTTCTATAACTGTCATTGATGGTCAATGTAAATCTCCACAATACTCTCATGTATCATTTAATAATTTTTTGATATACAAGTCCGGATTGAACTACTGATAAATAATATTTGCTTACATAAAACTATGTTCATGTTGTGTTCTTGAGTTGTGCTGTATAAAAAAATATTATTTCAGCAGGTGTCATGATAAGAAAAGCAACACAGTGTGCTGGACTCTTTCCATTTCCACGGTTTGACATTTCTTTGATCTACTTGAGACCTGGCAGGAGGCCTGAGGTTATTTCACCTTAATAAGGGTAAAACTGTAGGAGCTGTTTTCTACCAGCCCCACCAAAAGCAACAGGGCTGTGCTTTTGGTGGGGCTGTGGTGTTGTTCTTCTTTAAAACCCAAAAACTTCACAAATAATCTTAAATTTCTTAAATTCTTTGGTGGTAAACAAAAAACATTTGTCTGCGCTTCCTAGGAATGTCTCTAAATTCTTCAACTTTCACAACTGGATGTCGCTCATTCTATTCCCCTGGTAAGGTTGTAGACGTGTTTTGAATTGGCACCTTGTCAAACAACAGAGAGGTGAAAAAATTTAAACACGCTATTTTATTCAGAGCGTAGAGTGTCACTCTGCAAAAATGTACCATCCTCCTAAATAAGGGAGTGTCTTATAGCTAAATATGTTCAGTATATCTGCTATAGACTTATGGCAAAAAATTATTTGGATGTCTCCAAAAACTTTTTATAAAGAGGCTGCAATGTTGAGTACATTGCATAATGTTAGAATACTGGCTCTGCAACTTATATTTCAACTTAAATTCCTAATCACATCAATCAATGGCTTTAGGTTGGAGATATTTAGGAGAAGGGTTCAGTGCATAGAGGTCTGATCACTCAGCTGTCTGACATTGAGGATTTTGTTTCTGCTTACTCTTAGGTATAACTTAATAATAAAGTTTCTTTAAAAATCAGTGTCATTGTATACAACATTTTGCATCTGATGAATGCATACAAAAAATATGAGATCAAAGACAGCAATAAAGTATAAAGGCTTGACAGTTTGACAAGATAGATTCATGGAGTGACAGCAGGGAAAACAATGAAGAATGAAGTTATGACAGTGCGGTACAGGCTGTCAGGCTGATACATCATGTGGGAAAACTCAGAAACTGTAGATTCTCTGATGCTTATGTGTGAGCACAAACCTTTTGCACATGGATGTGTACATTCACCACCAGACTGCTGAGTTATGTGCTATGTGCAGTGTGCAACATGACGCTAGGAGGAGTCACAACTGAAATCAGTTTCAAGGACAAAACAACAACAAAAGCACTAGTCACGGTGATACCAGGAATATTTAAAACATGTTGGGTCTTCACTGGTACAAAGTAATCTGTCAAAATCTGAAACTGTCGGCAAACACGTTTTAAAAGCGTTAATACAAAATATGGCTGTAGCTCTACTGTTCCTGGTTTTATAGCATTTTTAAACAACAAACAAGCTGCTAACCTCCAGGTTTTTGGAAAGAAAAAGCTGAATACACCAAAATTTTCACCAAATGCTACATCACCTACATCCACATAAACTCAACAGCAATTGTATTAATCTTGCCGTTTATGGATTGGACCACCTTTTGATACTAAAACTACCATTATTGTTCATGGCATAGATTCAACAGAATGTCAGAAATCTTCCTCAGACACTTTGGTCCATATTTACATGAAAGAATCACTCAGGTGCAGCACATGTAGACTCTTCTAGATGGAGATGTGGAGTCGATGGAGGGCAGTGGAATACAGTAATCGCATCCTTGTATTAAAAACACGGTACATCGTGATTATAAAGGAATGAACATGGTCAGTCTACTGAGGTAGACTGTTGGGTTTAAACAAAGCTCATCTGGTACAGCCTGAACTTTTGATATATGCCAGGACTGATCTATGTCCACCATGCTGTTTTACTAAGTTCTGACCCTGAAAGTTGGAGCTAAAATTGAGGTTTATCAATCCAGGCAACGTTTAATGCGTCTGTCATTGTTCAATTTTGGTGAATATGTGTAAATTGCAGTGGTTATATGATCCACTATTGCCTTTCTATAATCTCAAAAGTCTGCCCATTCTTCTCCAACATCAAAACGGTATTTATGCCTACACAATCCTGAATGTGAGACAATTTTTCTTTGCTGGACAATGTTCTGTCAACCCAAGAAATGCTGTTGTATGAAAATCCCAGTAGATAAGCACTGTCTGACACAGACAACCACACTATGTTCAAAGTCTTTTAAAGGAAAGTTAGGTAGTAATGCTGGTCTGGAAGTTGTGAACCCAATTTAGGCAAACCGTGATTGGTAATGGGAATAAGGTGGACAAGAGAGGGTGAAAACCTTAGTGATTTAAGTGTCCTCATCCTAAACTTTTGTGGGAATGAAAATAAGCTATCTGCCATCCAAAATGCCAAGGGCACAGAGTCAGTATGTGGGCAGGAAATACAAGTAGGCTGGGAAATGTTGAAGCTTCAGTGACATGTTGGTGAGCGTATTAACTGAGCCAAGATTTCCACATACCCATGTTTACATGCTGTCCAGTGCTAAAATAATGCAGGGTCTTACTATCAAGTAGCACTAAAAGCAAATAAAAGTTGTAAAAATTAAATAAAATGTACAATTGAGGACATGTACATTTCACACACAATTTTTGCAAAGCATTGATGTCACTGCTCTAAATAGGTATCAACACCATGTGGACAACATTTTGTCAGTAATTTGGTTACTTACTTTCTTGAATCAAAGTTTTGGTCACAGGTTTTGTTCTTTTATAAAAGGGTGGTGGTGGTGTCCATCCAAACAGTCGGAAACCAAACAGTTCAGTTATGCTGCATTAGCTCAGTATCTATATACTCATGTAAAAATGTGCTTATGTTCATACAGAACATACTGCTATGCATTGGTTTAAATATCAATTATTACTTCTTCACATGCCAGCCTGATAAATATAGATACACCTTCACCTACACACACACACACACACACACACACACACACACACACACACACACACACACACACACACACACACACACACACACTTACTTTCCTGTCAGTTGGTGCAGCTGATGAGCTGCTTTCCCATTTCTCATCTTGTTCTGTGTGACAGCCCAGGTGGGCTGACACACTACAGGAGATGTGAAAGGTGGGAGTAAGGGAGTAGAAGAGATTGAAAAACGATGCATGAAGAAAACACAGAAGAAGAGTGGAGCTTTCCAGGAAGGAAAAAAAAGCACTGGGTAAATTTTTCCATCAGATGTCTGCTCGACCCGATGGTAATGCTGCAGCTGCCACCTGTGTCGTCACATTAAAAACAACTGAGTGCCCCGCTGCACCCACAAACCACTCACTAGGACAGAAAGAGAAGGCAGAGTAGACAGAGATGTTTCTAATGATAGATTTCCTCCACATATTTAACACTACGGGACACTGGCCGCTGGGAAAAGATTTCTTATCGCAGGGAACATTACTTTTTTTTCTTTTTAGTCATTTTTGCAAAAATATGTTGCTTCATGGGCGTTATTTTGTATTACAATATTTCAAAGTAACACAAGTAAGACAACGTTAAGCTTTCAGAATTAGAAAATAGAAATGACCATTAATATACTGGATAAAGAAAGCTTGGTTTTCACTGCAGAATTGCACTTTGGTGCTTACTGGACCTTGCTGGAAAAAACAGGGTGCTCTTCATAGGCAAAACTGTCTGACATTATGCTCTTCATGATGTATCTGGAAGTGTGTGATTGCAAGGGACACACTGCTCTGAAGAAGATTAGCTGATCTGATCAGCAATGGCAGTTACCAACTCTGAATGCAACTCCAATTAATTTGTCCTAATTCAACCCGTTTCACATCTACGCCCCCACTGTTCCTCTGCTGCATCAGCACCTCAGGTCATAAAATTACCAAGTACCTGTTTGTTACAGCTAAGTGAGTCTGTCCTCTGAGCCGGCAGTGTGGGCTTGTGCAAAACAGCATGGGTGTTCATTTACAAAAATAAACAACCCTCATTTGGTCAGTTAACTCCAGGCAAGTGACTATTTTTACAGACAATTAACATAAGGGACAATGTCAAAAGTCTACAAAGAGGCCACTTCTTTAGTTCAGGTACACATGGCTTGTAGTCATATCTCCAAAGATCCATATATAAAGTGATACTCTGTAAAGACAGTGTGCCCTTTAAATACCGCATTCAATCATGTGAAACCTCTCTCAAAACATACATTTCAGAGAATCTCTGCTGATGCATGTTGGCATTCTGAACCAATATCTCAACTTATTTCTCATTTCAAATGTCTAAATAGAGCGTTTCTGTTACATTATCTTATTTTATGGTGTATATAAATGAATTTGTGCACTACCCACCAGGTACATTGGAGCACCTTACAGTTAAATAAGCATGCATAATGAAAATAGATCCTCACATTTGACTGTTACAAAAATGTAATCAGGAAAACAACCAAATGCAAAGAACAGAAGATTCTGTCCACACAGTTTTAAGCATGACTTGTGATTATAGGATCTCCACTAGCATAAGTTGAGCGCAGATGGTCTCGCAAAGCTTCTGGAAAAAATTCAGAAAGCCGATTTTTTTTCAAATGAGGCACGTTTTCCAAATGGGGTTGGAAAAAGAAAATGAGTTTGCAAAAGTTATTTTGCTCTAATTATGTTTTAATTATCTGTTTTTGTGTAGACTAATTGGATCTTTCCCCACATAAAACCTTCAGAGATCATTAGCCTAGATTCAACATTGATGTTGTCATTGATTGTGCTCTGTCCCATTTTAAGCCCATCAACTGATAAATAAAAAGTTCACATTTAAGTAACAACCAGTTGGAGTGGCCAGAGACCACACCCACTGGGATGAAGAACTTCATCTAAACCTGCATAAATCCAAACAAAACAGGAAAGGAGCTATTTCAAAATACCTTTAAATGTTTACGAAGATATTATTCATCCAAAATAACTAGTGTTTTTTATTGTTGTCAAAATTAGCCAAGATATCACATCAAGACAAGATTCGGGTTTGTAAGGAGGAGGCCAACAGTTCCCGTTATAGACAGTGTGTTACAAACACCTGTACACCGAGTCAAGTAGTTTTGCTAATGGTTTAAAACTCCAGAAAATACGGTAAATAAATATATGATGACACAGGCTCACTGATAATCACCAGTGTTCTTGCATAAAAAGATTGGACTGCAGTGACTGAAATGTGTTTGGTGGGTAAATTTGAAAACAAACAAAAACATTATTTTAAACCAGATCTAAATCTGGTTTAAGAAATCTTTATTTGTTATTAGAAAATAACTCGCCTGTTTGCAAAGAGAGCCTGTTGACCTGCAGTAACAAAGATAGATATAAGCACATCAAGTGAGAAGATTTACTTTCAATGTCAAACAGTGAAGGCTATTTTAGAGCCTTTATCTTTTATCTGATCATTTACTCTTGCAGTATAAATGTCTTATTATCAACTCGAGCTTATTCTGAAAGTTCTTAGAAACTCACAGAACTGAATTAGAAAGAATCATATGCCATCTTTGAATTGAATCATGTTCTCTTAAACAACATTTTGATAAATTGCATGGAATGACACTGGACATGAGTTATGTTGTTCATTGTGTATGGCTAGTGAATTTGGACAGAGTTTTTGGGTTAATGTCATTCAATGCTCGTTAAATCTTGCTTATTTATGTTTTGCTTTGTTTCTGTGCTTCCTGCACTTAGATTTGTCTGCCTTCATGTTTTATTTTAAATAACTGTTCCCCTTGCTCCCTTCTGATTTCTGCCTTTCTCCATGCCAAGCCATTGTCACAGATTGATCCTGATCTATCACTAGAAGTCATTTTCTTTCTCTGTATACATTCAGCATGGTTTCCTTTGTTCTTTGCTGGTTTGTTGTCGTTCCTCCTACTGTAGCCCTTTTGTCCGCTGGAAAATAAATCGGTAGTCAAGTAGATTAAAGTTGTACTTTGTTACGTCTGTTAAGTGTTTTGTATAACCTAGCAAAGTCAAACACCCTGAGGGGGTACTCACACAGCTTATGTGTCTGACTATGTTGTAAATCGGGGGAGAATATTTGTAAAAAATAAAAAGATCCAGATAATTTACTAAGAGATGTAGTACAGTACTAGAAAACAAACACACCAAGCTGTCAGGACATGCATACTACTATTTAATCCAGGTGTGTCCAATGTCGGTCCTGGAGGGCCGGCATCCTGCATGTTTTAGTTCTCTCCCTGGTTTAGCGCACCTGAATCAAATGATGGCTCATTAGAAGGTCTAAGAAGAATATTGACTTGCTGAGGAAGTTGTTATAACCACTAGGGAGAGAACTAAAACATGTAGGATGCCAGCCCTCGAGGACCGACTTTGGACACCCCTGATTTAATCGCTGGACTGTAAATTCAGCCAGTGCAGTTCATTAATAGAGCATTAATCTCAGAAAACCTAAATTGTTTCAAGTGTGTGAGAACATAGATGCTATTAAACATGGACTTCCTTATTTTTAACAAAGCCAAAACACTTTGGAATTTATATTTAGCTTTGCATATTATATATGTACAATGTGGTTCACATTACTAACAGTAATCATCGATCCATGTGAATATTCCCCGGAGAAAGCAGACCCTTGTTTTTTAAAATGTTGTCATCATTTTCAAACACATTTGATGACAGTAGATGACAGCAACAAGAACTTAAAGCAGCAATTTCACAAACATTTGTTGTTCTTTGTTCTCTATTGAAGTTGACACTGGGTCATTTGTACCTTTACCAATTTGACAAAACATTACCAAGATAAGTACAAAACATCATCCTCACTTTCCTACTCAAAAAACTCAGGTGTAAAATGACAAAAACTGCAAAATGACCAAACAGTAAAAAGAAAAAGTCTAGCTTCCTGTTTAAAACCCTCAACTGTGAAGAAGACAGTAGTGTCCTCCTAGACCCAAGCATTTTGAGGTTGACAGTTAAAGGGATAAAAAACAAAATAATAATAACTTTATTACACAGATCATCTTAATTTTTATAAGAACAATGTACACACAATATATTGTAAATATATTGTTTCAAAATCTTGAATGACGAAGAAGCATTGCAGAAATGTTGTCTTTCTAACACAATCAGCTTAATCAACACAGTGTCACAGACAAAAAGGATCATGATGCAAAGGCTTGTCCATGTCTGTTTGACTAAAGAGATTGTGCAAGCAGAAAACTCCCTTTTGGACACGCCACAGCCCAAAGTATGTGCAGCCGTGCAAGTGCAGAGAATTATCTCACTCAGAGGGGGGAAGACATGAGAATCCATGTCAATTTCAGATTTCATGTCGTCACTGAATATTCATTAGCAATGTTTGTCAGTTTAATATTCTATCTTTGGCGTGAGTCTCCCTAGTTGGCCTCAAGGCCATCCGGAATGTGCAGATAGCAAAAGAATAGCTTATCAATATTCATATAGGTTTATGCTTTCATTAATGTTGCAGCAAATTGTATCAGATCAAACTCACAGCATGTGGGTGCGTCCACACTGGGGCATCTCACAGACCGAAAGAGAGAAAAAGGTTGAAGAGAGAGGGAGACTTATCAGAGGGGTGGGGGGATGAAGATGGTGGGGAACAAAGAGGGGGGCAAGACTGCTGGTCAAATGTCTCCAAAAGATAAGAGCGGACTTTGAAAAAGAAGGGAAAGGATCAAACAGATGAGCGGAGACAGAGGAGAAATAAGTGGGAGGTCAAGAGAAGAAAGGGAAGAAGGGGATAAAAGAGTCAGTGATACTAAGTAGCAAGGAGGCGGCTCGGGTACAGAAGAGTTAAGTTCTAAAGGTATCTGGCCTACTTTGTTCTGACTAATGAAGCCAAAGTGTCCCGAATCTGTCCTGAATCACCAGAGGCTCGTTAGACCACCCTGTTCTGAGACTGTGTCTGTGTTTCCCCTGGCATGTTTGTAAGCATGTGATGTGTGTTTGAGGGAGGGTTACATTTGATGTGAGCCTGATTTAATGTGCTTCTCTCCGCTGCACCCTGAAGCTGCATGTGTGTGCGAGCTCAATGCCCTGCATGTGTTCTTGCCTCCACTTGTCACCTTGCTTCATATACCAACATGGTGACAGAATGCTGCATGCAAACGTGTCCACTGCATGTAAGCGCACTTCCAAGAGCGTTTGAAATTTATTTGTTTAGTGACTTTGCAAGATTAATAGATCGATTGTGAGATCTCCATGGATATATATGAAAGTTGACATGCTGACACAAAAACATAAAAAACAAAGAAAAAGGACATTTTTACTTAACCACCACCATGACAACCAGTAAGTTAAGTCTACCCCTACAACTTCTATGTAACTTGTGCTCCATTATTGAAATAACTATCCCCATGACATGTTACAAGATATGTAAGCTCATGCTGCCTAATCTCTATCCTCCTGCCACTCCATGCATGATTAACTGCGTTCAAATGGGACGACTACATTAATAAGAGCCATGTAATTGAGTTCTCTGTGTGGAGAAGGAACAAAGTATTGCATCTTATGTTTGAAAATGGTGCCAGGCAGAGTTTAGGGAAATAACCTACTGATAAACACTCACCGGCCACTTTTAAGCGAACATGTCCAAGTGTTAGTTACCACAAGTAAACAATCCGCTAATCACATGGCAGCAACTCAATGCATTGGTCAGAGTATTTCAGAAACTGCTGATCTACTGAGATTTTTATGAACCACCAACTCTTGGGTTACATAGGACATAATATCCGGAGGGAGGCAGTAGTAAAAACTAATGTTACATTTTTGGGTTGACTTGAGAGGTCAGAGGAGAGTAGCCAGACAGGTTTGGAATGATACAAATGCAACAGTAGGTCAAATGACCACTTGTTACAACCAGGTTGTGAGGAAAACCCTCTCTGAACCTGCACTGACACAAAACTTGAGGCAGAACACCAAACTGAGTGTTAATCTCATCAACTAAGGATTGAAAACTAAAGCTGCATGTCACAGCTTCGATCTATCCTGACTTTATATGAACAGTTCAGGCTGCCGCTAGCGGTGAAATTGTGTGGATGAAATTTACGTGGCTGATTTTGGGGAACTTGGTACAGATTAAAGTTTAAACATCACCACATTGCTGAGTATTGTTGATGACCGTGTTCATCATTTTATGATCACAGAAAAAGTCTCAACAGAAAAATAATCGACCCATGAAGGGCCAGCTATGGCCTGCGCCTATTCAGGCAAATAATAAAAATGTGTGAGGAGACACACTGGTGGGTAAACAACAGAAATCTAGTGTTACATATTGCAATTAAAACCTAGGATTTAAAATGCAATGAAAACCAAGAAAGCAAGAATCATCGCTGAAATCTGTGTGAATATAGTAGAAATGATGTACTTAATATACATGTGTACAAAATCCAATACTAATGACGCTGAATAAGTACAAAGTGTGATTGTCTATGGCGGATTTAGAAACAGGGTGTTTCTACCAGACTCTTCCCTAACAAATATACCTCCTCTGCCTTCATTTGCCTCCAATCTTAAACATCTTACCCAATAAAATGAACCCCACATAAAATGTGCCCATGTACATCTCTGGAACATCTTTACACATATCATTTTATGTGCACAAATCTGTCAATTTCCTTCTCTTTTCTTCAGTACATCAGCAGTTTAAATGAAGTAACCACATCACTGCGTTGCTGTCTTCTCATTTCTCAGAGTGAAAATTGACCTTTCTCGTAATTCCCAAATCTAATCTTTTTCAAATTATTGAATGCAACTCTTGGGGATGCCTGGATGATAGGCTGAAACAAGCAAATAACAGCGTGAATATGTTTTGTGTTTTCGATGACTCTATAGAGTATTGTAAAATCTGTTGTGTTAATAGACCAGGCAATGTTTTTATATGGAAAAAATAGGAAGTTTAAAAGACACAAATACCAGGCAAGTTATACAAAGAATAGCAAGAATATACAGACATAGCAAGATATTTGATAAATATTCAGAGTTATGAATAAAATACAACCAAAGTGTCTATAAATTTTAAGCAGAAGAGAAATAGAAATCATTAAGCATGTTTTTAGACTGCAGGTAGAGTTGTATAGATCTGAAATAGGCTTGTCCTTCAAGGGGAAATAGTCTTTCATCTTTTTCCTGCTGAAGCTAAAGAACATTTCTGTTTGCAATTTGTTCCTAAAAATATATTCATCCTCTGGGGCTTTTATTTCCTTTTCTGTTGTTTATTAAACTGAATTACAGCAGATATAATTATAAGCTATTATCTAGAGCATTTAAAAAATATCAAAAACAAGCCTCTGCAAATGTATTTATTAAAAAATGATGTTAAAAGGTGAGACAATTAACTGCTGGTTTCTATAGACTTCACAGAGGCACAATTCAGTGCTACAACAGAGATATGGTTTTAAAGGATGAGCAAGAAGCTGTGAATCTCCTCATGTAATTTACTTTTTGATGAATTTGTATTACTTGACTCTAATTTTGAGATTAATCTTTTCACATTCAGGCTTTCTGCAAATTAAGGAAAAATAGATCTATGCTGAAACAAAAATGTTAAAAAGGAAAATACATAAAAAAAAAAGATTGGCTAAAAAAAGAGCAAAACTAATACAAGAGTTTATGTGAGAATGTACTGATGTGTACTGTAAATTACATAGAAGTTGGTTGTAATTTTGTGTGCAACTACATAGACCTTTATTATTAACATTATATGCTTCTTTTTAGTCTAGATAAAAATGGCCCACAATATAGGTTGATTGGACCTATAGAAAAAACCAAATGACAGAGAGAGGACAAGTGTTTACCTGATATAATAAGAATCCCAAAGAAACAATCGAAAGCTTTTTTTTTTGCATATCTGAAAGACCAAACATTGGGATTGGATTGCAACAGCATGGACAGAATATAAACTGAACTACAAAGCCAGGCATACAAGATATGAGAGTCTGAATAATTGAAAAGACCAAGGGTAATTGCTCTTAGAAGCAGTTATTAGGTGAGAGGTTAAGAGTGAGTAATGAATTTATCTGAGTAGATAAAAATTGTGATCCAAAATCTAGTAAAAGGATAACTAAAGTATAAAAAGTAAAAAGATTAAAAGTCCAACAAAAGAAACCCAACACAAACAGAATAATTTTACAAAACCTTTAAAAGCCCAATGAGCATAATATGATCTGCAACAGTTAATTATTAAAATATGATTTAATTAGTGCTTGCTGGTGATATTTGTAACTGTTGCAATAAAGCCTGAAGTGTTCATGCCCCATAAACCGCAGGTCCACCTCTCTAAACTGAACATAATTACTATCGGATTTGCAGGTCCTTCTGTTATAATGGTTACGTTAAACCTTGATAAAATATTAAATGGGGTCCTGCTACAGTCCACACCACAGTATTTTGTTAGGTGATATAGGTATGTCATAGTACCTGGAATATTTAGCAGGTATCAGATTGCCAGAGGTTTTGTTGCAACTTTGCATCTAAAGAGAATTGTGAGGTCCAAAACTGACTTTCTGACTTTAATGTTACATTTATTTAAAATGTATTAATTAAAGCTAAAAAAAACCCAAACAGACAAAAAATAAACAGTAATGACATTTGATGCAAGCAATATTGAAAACTATTTAACTATTTGTTTGATTGTTTGACAAAAAGATTTGAATCCTGCAGCTCAGTGTGCTCACTGGGACTTTCTGGCATTCTTAGCTCCATTTCGATGTGCAATTCAGCCAGTAGGAAATTTGTTCATGAGGATAGGCTGTCCAAAATCACAAAAGCTCAGAATGAGGCCCCTAACTTCTAAACAAGCTAATTTGTAGATCTGGCAGATTTAAGATGGTAAGATTTGCAAACTAAATACTGTCACTCTGAGGAGGAGTTTCAAACTTCTTACGAAGAACTGAAATGGAAGGGACTGAAGCACATACATGGACACATTGCATAATTAGAATGTGTAATTGCTTACCTTTACATTCCAAACTTAATGAGAGCTTTACATCAAGGCTGTCTATAATGATTATTTTTAAATTTTCAGATTTTTTTCCCCCCTGGTAATAACAAGTATGCCAATTTCACTTTTGAGGGTTAATAAAGTGTGATATTCAAATTAATTCAGTTTAATAAAACATTAAAAGCATGTGTCAGAAGATATCAGCATTCAAGAATTACTGCCATTTTTTATCCTTTTAGTTAATATGGTCTTTCTAAAATGAATTATAATCTCCCTGGAGTACAGATTAAAAGATTGAAGCTACTTTATTTTTGGATATTTCTTCTAAAGCTATCAGTGCATCAGAAAATAAATTAGGAAATCTTGGTACTCAATCATTTCATCAAATGGCTAACACTTAAGCACAGAAATGACTAACACTTAAGCATAATCACCCTTCCGCCCTGAGCCTTTCCAGCATTAAGTTCACACAAAAAGCAAATCAATGGACAAATGAAAAACAAAGAAACCACGAGAGCCATTTTCACGTCATAACAAAATCCTCAATATACTGAAAACTGAATCGCACGTGACATAATAGGCCACTGCATCCTGTAGCATAGAACATTGTCTGCACTGTTCTGAGCCTCGACAGGAAGAAACACTCTGACTGTACCTGCAGGACGAAGTGCTTTTGAGGGCCTGTGGGTTAAATGCCCTGGAGAATTTCACAAGACGTGTATGCTTAACACTACAGGGATTCCTCTTTCCTTTCCATTGGTACCATGGCAACTATGAGGTTTTCCGTCTCTGTTCCAATTCTCCAGCTCCTTCTAAAGACGTCCTAATTTCTCTTCCTTCCTGACAACCTCCATCTTAAATTACCTCTGCTGCCGCTGTGTTCGATTGTAGCTTTTGCATCCTCATGGGATTATTTTTTGTAAGAGTTGGTAAATGTGCTTGAGGGTTGTGAACCTTTAATAATCTTCTGTGCTTTTGAGCTTCCTAAAAACCTGGAGTCAGAAAAACAAAATGCTATGCAATGCTACGCAATACCAACCCACTGTATTTTAACAAGAACAAATCACTGAGTAAGATCCTGTAAGTCAGATTTGAATGATTTCAGAAAATATTCTAACATAAGAAATTTATTTCGATGTAGTCAGACCTATTTGTACATGTACTACTTACTGCAGTTCACTTTCTACCATACCAGCCACTTTATTACCTTTGTTTTCCATAAAGGCCAGATTTGTATGTTCATAACAAAATCTGCATCAACAGATCCTCCACTGTGAGGTTCTCCAAAGTTACCATGGGCCTCTTGGCTGATTTTGAGTAAATCTCACTTGGTTTTGTTCAGGAGGATGACCATTTGAAGACGTTTACAGGCCATACAAACTTTTGCAAGGCACTAAAAGCTGTTTACTACAATATTTATAAATGTAATACTGTCAACAGTACTGTTGTATTTTTTGCAGCAGCATATTTCAATATAAGATATTTATAAACAATTCAGTATAACATGCTCAAGTTGATCTTTTCCGATCTAAACTTCTTATATATGCATTACATTGGCCTTAACTTAGCTTGTTCTGAAAATCTCTGTATAGGGTTGTGTCATTTGATTTAAAAGCATGCATTTCTTAAAGAGTGTGTTGTTTTCAACTCACCAAATGATGTGTCCCGATCCAAGTTGTACCGCATCAATTGTGCAGCGTGAAATGCATTTCTTCACCATCCCTGTCCATGTTTTAAACTATGGTACTTCTAAGAACTAGTTACATAGTTTGAAATACATTTTAAAGAAAGTCCAAATTTATAAGAAATTTGGCAAATTTTCTCACATTAGATTTCTTTGTTGAAAAAGGAGAAAATGCTAGTTCCACAAAAAGAGCAAGAACGGCAGGAGGAAGTGTTGTTTACACCTATTATTGTGTCAGAGACAACAGCTCTACCGTTATTCAATGCTCAGTCACTCACACATGACATGCACACACAAACGCCTTCGCAAACTTTTCTGTCCTGCTGTTTTAGCTGCAGTCTTGAGGCCTGTGTTAGATTAGTGTTGCATTTAGGCATCAACTCCACGTTCAGCAGGCATTTTCTAAGAAAACAGCTTTGGGGAGAAGTTTGCAAAATGTAACAAAAATCACATTAGTGATAATTTTTTTACTCCTTACAAAACAGCATAAAATATCTTTCAACAGTATATTATCGTGATTAGATGTATTTTTATGGTAGGTATCTGGCTTTTCCCGGTGATCTTTGTAAAATGGCAGATGCACAACAACGTTATTTCTTTAGCACCCTGTCAAAAACATCCGTGGTCAATGCTGTGATTTGAACTCAGAAACATTGATGTAAACTAATGTGAGAAGTAACCCAGAGTTTGTCAGTAATCTTGTAACTATTATCCATTTTGCTCTAAGACTGATCTTTTGCTGTTTGAATTAGGGAGCTCACAAAGATCTTAAGCTCGTTTACAACCTCTCTAAATCTGGGTTTGTGGAGTTCAAACACTTCAGAGAAGATTTTGCCATTTTATAATATGATTAACCTCAATAAGTTCTTTGTATTTATCACAAGAAATACCTCAACTATGTGTTGAGAAGTTCAGACTTTAAAGGGGCTGATCATAAAATCATTTAGAGAGGATGTAAATGTGAGTTCTTGGTTTTGTAATTTTAATAAATTAGCAAAAGAAAAAAAATCTAAAATTGTTCCACAGTGTCATCATGAGTTGTTTATACAGGTTTAGAAAGAGGAAGGAGAAATGAAGCACTGCGAAGACTTTCCGGATGTACTGTAGATTCTTGCTCTCAGAAAGAAACGCATGGTAACTACTAGACTTCAAGTTGTGTTTGCAGAGTAACGTAAAGAAGCTTCATATGACTTCTTAAACTGGAGCAATAGCCTGTTTGAAGCTCCATACTATTTCAGTGGGGAGGAAGGCAAATTACAGAAAAGACACAACTAAATGGATGTCAGAGTTCTGAGATTTGCATAAAAAAACCTACAGAAGACTGAACTATGTTGGATCAATGAATGAGGGAAACAATGGCGCACAAAAGAACTAGATGTTTCTTTATATATACATTCAGATTCCCCTGCCAAGTATTAAATGTTTTGAACATTTTCAGAGTAAAACACTTGTTCTTGCACTCTATTTCACTATTCTTTCTATTCCCCCGTTTTTCTCCCCCGTGTGTGTCACAGTCTTTCACTCACATGTCATGTTCTTTCATGTTCTTTGGTTCTAAGACATTTAATCCCGTGTGAAGTGAGGCTGAAGGGCGAGTGGTTGAGTGTGTGGGTGGGTATGAGGCCAACTGAGTCACAATAGATGACGGGCTGGTGGAGTTTTACTGGGTATAAACTTGGCTCGAGGGTTTAAAAAATAAATTTAGCAAGGGTATGCTTTTTTTGATAGATTTTTCCTTTTTTCCTCTTGACAAATGATAACAAGCATGGGTGTCTGATTGTGAATCTGGTTTTGAGATGTAGTTGAAACCCATGCTCACTGCAGTCCAGTCTTGAACTAAGAACCTTAGTTATCTGACTTCAGCTTCACAATACATCGACATAATTCAATGTTGCCTAATTACTTCAACATTTAAGCTTTAAGTTGTGGATGGTGGATCACAATATTTAATGTGCTATGCCTTATGTGAAGAAACATCATTTAACAACGCTCAGTCAGAAAACAAGATGTGTAAATTGGGTGAAAGCTACAGTTTATCGTGTTGACTAAACACGATAAACTGTAAAAGACAAAAGAAATAACCTGGTTTCATAAGTATCCAAACCTTTGAACTGCTACTTTGTTTCAGCAGGTTTTCAGCCAGTTTATATGTATTTTGTGTATCCTTGGAACAAATACATCGATGTGACTCATCTCTACTTAGCAATATTTGCCCACTCTGCCTTGCAAATGCTTTCCTAATCTATGAAATTTTTAGGGCCAATGCGCCCTTCGGGTCATTACCTTGATTTTCTGCTGGGTTTAGTTCTGCACAATAAGTAGGCCATTCAGTAATTTTTTGTCTGTTAAAGTAATTATTCTGTTGATTTAAACTCTGTGGTCATAGAAAAAAGCAATCCCTCTTTATCTTCTACTGTTCTGTAGACGTGCAAAGGTTCTGAGATAAAAGCCACTGATATTTGGGATTTTTCATCCATCGTGACTAATACCCCACTCTCATCTAGAAATGAAATCAGCCTAGATCATTATGCTACCGGCACCATGCTTCATTGCAAGTATTGTAATATTTTGGTGGTGCTTAGTGTTGTTTTGGTGCCAAAAATACTTTTTGGAAGTGGGGTCCAAAAAAGTGTCCTTTCGTCAGACCACAACTCAACTTAGCCTATAAGATTATTTTGAGAGTTCAGCATTTTTGTAGAAAATATGGTTGTTCTTTTTTTTATTTTACTTTACACTACTACATAGTGTAGAACTGCTGAAAAAGGAAGCGATTGGTACTGGATGAACACAACCAGTATTGACCATTTCTCCAGCTCTTTTGGTGCTGCTTTTGACCGCTTGCCTGATCAGTTTCTGCCTTGACTTATGGAGAAATGTCTTGTTTTTGTGACCAATATTTTTATTTTTAAAATATTGTCTTTACACTGCCAACACTGTCATACAACACTGAATTTTTTCCAAATTTCTCCTAACTGATATTTTAGTTTTCTTTTTGGATGCCAGTAAGATAACAGCTACTAGATAAATAGTTAAAAAATCTACTTTGTGTCGATTGTTGGTGTGGCAGTGAACATTACAAAAGGTAGAGAAAGACAGATTAAAGGTGTATAACACCCATGCTGTCTTGGCTTCAATACATCCCTCAACATCTGCTAAACTGATCTCCTCAAATTGTAAATGTCTCCCTATGACTCCCCCCTACTAACCCATCCATCATTCTCCTTAGCCCTACCCCAATTAATACTCTACCTGCCTCTCTCTCACTTTCATCCATCCATCCGTCACACTTGCTGACCTGCCCAGGTCATTACCCACTGTGATGATGGTTTTGTTACACTAATTAGCCTAATTATAATTGTCAGTTATAACCTGGTCCTCTGCAGGGACCTTGTGATCCTACTGTGACTCTATCTGACCTTGGCCATTTAACATGTGCATGTGGGTAGTAACTTTGTGACCATATGCGACCTCAAAGCATTACATAATGTTCATTTTTCCTATTTTAGTTTGTTTTCCCCCAACTACTCCACTTTGTAATCCAACACATTTCTTTCTTGCGAGGTTCTTTTGTAATTGTCATCATGACCTCAAATTACACATGTGGTTAAAGTAGCTTTTGGTGCACTTATCCCCATTTGTTCTGCTCTTTAGTTCCTTCACACTGCATATGACTCAAAACTAATGTGTTGTGTTTTTCCCCTTTAAAGGACAGTGCTGAATGTAAGCTGTAAATGTCCCATTTAGTTGCATTTTATGTCACCCTGTAAAGTTGTAGAAGAGGCCATCAACTCCTGCATGAGGTAGCTGTTGCTTAAAGGGGTGCGTGCAATTACAGAATGGCTATTTTTCTTTAATGCAGAAGGTAAAGTCCTGTTCTTGTTGCTCATATTTGCTTATGAATAAGAGCAAAGCTCCTTGCAATTATGTGTATCTAACTGTGCTTATTAGCTGCGTAGCTTTAGCGTTAGTTGTTACCGAAGTATAGCAAGATTTTAAAAAGTTAGACTTTCCAAAAAATGTTCTCACCTACTGGTTAGGTTTTGTGAGGTTGTTTGTGACATAGAACATCATAGAGTTGACCCCCTCCACCTAATGCTGCTCACTGTCGGTCAGCTGGTTGAAAGAAGGCTCATACTCATTACCCTGGCATACAAGGCATAGAAATCAGACTCAAAAACAGTCATGGTATGAAAACTAATGGACCACCACCCATCATTCCCATCAAAGTAATGCTCTGTTAAATCTGCATATTGCGAGATATGCTAAGCATCTTCAAGCTGACTTCTTTTTAGAGTGCCCGGAATATTTTCTGAACTTGGAAAAACAATCTTTTTCTCTTTTAAACGTTGTTAATGGAATTATCTTCAGAATACCCAAAAGCTTAATATTTTAGCTTCGCGCTTAAAGCTCTTACAAAATACTTCTGTAACTTAAGGGTAACGCTGCTAGACCTTTTACTTATATGAGTTCCAGCATGTGCTTTGTTGTTATGTGTGTTGATGTAAATTTAAATTTTTAGCTCATGCTTTTTTCCCCAACTTGTAATGGTGTCATGCCTTGGCCATCTGTCCTTTGAAAAATAGATGGTAATCGCAAGAGGCTTCCCAGTTAAATATAAAAACAAGCTGACTGTGGCCTTGATTGCTAGCTGACAGCCAAATTAAATCACAAGTTAATCGGAGCTTGGTATACTTCCAGCGCTACTCCACAACAAGCAAAATGATTTTAGCTGTAATATAGTATGACAAAACTTTACAACTCTGAGAAATGTATTTATTTTGATTTCATTTTAGGATTCAATATATTGTCTATTGTGTACTATATTTTCAAATGGTAAACTGCTTCGCTCTTTATTTTTCTTTATTTTTATGTGCAGTTATAATTGTTTCCATTTGGCACAATGCCATTCCAAACTGAAGCTGCTGAACTTGTGTGGTGTTCTGTGGGAAAGAAAAAAAGACATTTTTCAAAAAAGACCTCCATATATGCAGAATCACATCTCTTCTACTGGAGGCAGGATGTGATGCCTCTGGTGATGTAAAGTCTGGCTTGTAAAATCTTAGGCTGATTGTCAGTTTTAGACATGGACATCAAGCTATATTAAGATACTAACAACTCCAAAAATGTTATGTCACAGCAATAAATGCTGCTGGTCAGCTGTCTGACAGAGGAGTGCTACACTTTTCCCTCACTTGAAAACTTGACAAACTCAGAAACATTTTCAGTAATAAAAGACAGACATTTATGGTGCTAGAGATAAATAACTATATGCATAACTCTAATTAGGGTATCACTACTTTAAAACGGTAAGAAAGCCATGAGCGGTTTGCCTAAACTGCAAACTCTACTCAGTCATAGTAAGATAAATATAGCAGCTGACATCAGCTAACTAGGTTCTGTACTTGCAGAGTGCTACTCTATAAAATCACAACATCAAAACAGTGTCATGCTTTGCACATTAAGCCTGTTTACTTGAGAAAAAACCCTCAAAAACAAAAACATTTAGCAAATTTAATTCTATAGGTTTGCTTAAGTAAAATAAATTCTAATAATATAGTAGTTCCGCACTTGGAATTATTGCTTCAGCTACATCCAATAGTTTTTTATTACTACTATGACAAAGAATTTACTTCACTTTAAATATGAGTGCCGGTAACTAGTATGTTGTTAGCTATCGTTTTATTATAAATAATGTGAATCCTGCAGACAGTCGCTGCTTCAAATATGCAGCACCGAAGGACAGTGTCAGAAATATTTCAGTTGCATAGCACAAGACCAAAAAACAGCCTGCTACTTTGTCTTTGAATTCTGTTAGATGCAGTGCCCCTTGAATCTGCTGCATATGAACAAACAAACAAGCTCTCTTAAAAATGCTGCCCTTGTCCTTGTATGTTGGCTATTTCTTCACAAGCAGTCAGAAAATTGGATACTGAAACAGGGAATGCTTAATGATGGTGTTCAAACCCTGAGTTTAAAATTTATAATTAAATATACAGTTCACTTCTTGTTATTGTTCTTTGTGTTGATCGTTTCTGCTACCATAATCAAGATCAATGTAATGATTTACTGCTTGATCCTGCCTTAAAGCGACATGTTTGGGTTGAAATTGGCGTGTGGCATTTTTGTTGTATCATGATTCATGTGATATTGTTAGTGAAGGTACAATTCATGTATGGGTGTAAAAAGCAGGACCCAATTCTACACTGCATGAGTCTTAATGAGAGCATTCCTGCCTAAAGGTCTGACATATCCTTGCATGTCTATTTCATTTTGCCTTTTATGTCCACTTGGTCTGCCTCTAAACCCCCTGTAGCCATCAAGCATCTCTCCATGTCTGACCCTCGCACATTTTTGTACTCTGCATGTGCTCCCTTTTAAAGCTTTTCCATCCCTTCCTCTCCCAGGCATCTTTCTGCTTTAATGAAACAGATGTCCCTTCATTAATAAAGACCTGCTCCACCAGGGTAATGAAGGACGGAGCCAAGAAAAAGGGAAGGAAAATCTTGCATAGATGATATGTAATGTCTTTTACGCTAGTAGCCAGAATGCATGTTCTTCCACTTGATTATGTAGACCAATTCCACTGTTTGATCATGTGGGTAGGATATCAACCTATCACATAGCAACAACTCAAACCATTTAGGTTTAAGTTGCTGTCATGCAAGTCGAACTATTTAGGTTTCAGTCAAATCATCATAAAACCACGATGAATATGACATGTTGAAGTTCAAAAAGAGTATCAGGAAGGGGGGAAAGAGGATGATTTAAGTAACTTTGAATGTGACATAGTTGTTGGTTACATTTGGGTTTTTCCGAGTATTGATCGTCTGAGATTTTATAGAGTATATAGAGTATTTCAAAAATAGATGCAAATGTTAAAAATATCTGGTCAATGTCTGCTCCTTTCTTTAAACACAATGCTTCAAACTTTTAAGCAGATGGGATTACAGCAGCAGAAGGTCACAGAAAAGAAAACTATGGCTACATTTCACAAAGCTCATCAAAACTAGACAATTACAAACTGGTAAACTGTTGCCTGGTTAGGAGAGTCTCAATTTCAGACTGCAGGGTCAGAAGTTGGCATTAATGATACGACATTCTGCCTTGTACCTAAATTTCAAGCTGGTGCTTGTGCTGTTATTTTATGGGTGGTACTTTTCTGGCAGACTTTTGGAGCCGTAGTACCAACTGAGCATTGCTGAAATTGCTTCTTACCAAAATAACAATGCAACAGTAACAAGATGAGTTCACCGAACTCCTAAAATCTCCATAAATATCAGATCTTGATCCAATAAAGTACCTTTGCAATATGGTGAAAAAGAAGATTCTCATCCTGTGAATGTGTGGTTAAGTATTTTAACCACACAATGACACTTTCTCAATACAGACAAAAATCTCTGGAGAATGGTTTAGGATTATAGTCTGATCTTTTCCTTGAAGAATAAGGGCAATTCTGAGTGCATAAGTTGGTCTGATTCGGTATTAACAAGATGTATTTAATAAAGTGACTGAAAAAAATGTATATTAACCCATTGCTGAGCACAAATGAACTAAAATATCTACAAAGATGATGAGGCTGCCAAACAGCGAGCCACAGAAACACAGAGCGAGTTCCTCATGGACAATAAGATGCACTGTAGCTAAAGGAAATGCTTGGTTAGTTTCAAGGAGAGTTTAAGTAGCTTCCTGCTGTGTTTCAGGATAATCTCACATGCTTTCCTCATGAGAGCCCCCACATGCTGAGACATACCAGCTGTTCCACAACTCTCACACCAGCACAGGCTCTCTGCAAATATGGTCACCGTCTTCACACAGGCAAACACAGAGATGGCTGATAACACATGGACGCACAGATGCATCAGCATGATGGCACAAATTCACACTTTCGATATTAAGCTTAAGGCCCTGTGAGCTGTCTGCTGCTACAACGGATCAATCACATTTTAATTCGCAAACCAGCGCAGTAGATGAAGTATCTTAAGGCGGAAAGGCCAGAGCAGATCAATCAAACGGTGAACTAAGAAGGGCCGGGTGAAAATGTGAGTGGAAGAAAAACAAAGACTTAAAGAGCAACTCTCTAGTGATATTGTGAGACATTGGTTGTTATCTCAGTGAGCCTCTATAATTCTGCAGGACAGAATCAGAAATTTCGACAGCTTCACAGCTTCCTAAAAAATGACTGTTGCTTTGTTTGTTTCAACACATTATTCTTTTTTTCATGCTTGTCATATTGAGTCAACACATCTGTTTTGTAATCATCAGCGATGGAAAAACATGTCACATCACCAGAAAAGGGCAGATAAAATGCTAACTTCCCTCTAGAGACAAAACTGAGCAACTTGGCCTTCTTCTGAGCACAGAAATATTTCTCAGTTTTTTTTTCATGATGTTCCAAACCCATTACTCTAAATCCTCCATGCTCACTCTTGATTTGATCATTTGCCCAGCCTTGTCCTAGTCGTTCATTTTTTTAAATCAAAATCAGACACACTCAGACAATTTTGTCTAATTTAGGCTAATCGAATGAGAACACGGTTATGTGTCTCAGCTGATAGTCAAACGCTGCTAAGCTCTGATAATAGAGAATGAACACTAAGATGAATACTGAGCAAGGCCTGTTTTTGACATCAATGTCTTCTTTAAAAAGGGCATGAAATCATGAATATGAGATAACTTCTAAATCAAAACAAAGCTCCAGCTATTGCTTTAAGTTATTCCACAAGTGACCTTACTAATAGACTAGACCAACATACTTTTCCAGATGTAAAAAATCTAAGGGTAATTTAAGACTCAGCTCTGTGCTTGGATGAAAAGATCAGCACTGTTAAAATAGTTGCTACAAACTATG
Source organism: Micropoecilia bifurca (assembly GCA_903067075.1). Lineage (NCBI taxonomy): Eukaryota > Metazoa > Chordata > Actinopteri > Cyprinodontiformes > Poeciliidae > Micropoecilia > Micropoecilia bifurca. The sequence continues at coordinate 34,258 of CAEGAF010160945.1, forward strand.
AATTGCAAGCTTAACTGTGTTTTCATGTTGAAAGATCTAAAAATAGTAATTGATGCCTTTCATTACATCAGAATTATTGCTGCTTTTGTGTAATAAAACATGCAGGGCAGCCTGTCTCAAGGACCAGGGATGCAAAACACTGGCTGACAGAATACAGGCCCTTAAGATTTCCATCAGATTTCCAGCATTTCCAGAGCTAGTTCATTTCAATTAACATCACTTCAACTTATTCAATTTGAGTCAGTTTACAAGATAAAATGACTTTTAATCCAATCCATTCAAAATGTGTTAATAATGTCAATTGGTGGAAAAAATGTTTTCAACCTCAAAGCCGAGTTGGTCATTTCAAGCCCCTGACTTTGGAGCAATCCATCCTCCTAATTGAGGAGGACGGATTGCATTGAGTTATCAATCCTCCTCAATGAGGTATAACTCAACTGCATTGAGTTATTAAACTCAATACAGTTGAGTGGAAGATTTATAAGCCAAGATTGATAAAACGGTGACTTTACAGTACTTCCTGGAGCTCTTTTAATTGGTTCTCACATCTGTGTTTCTTCAGACATCATTTAAAACACCTGAATGAAGGGTGCCCAAGACCAGTCCGCAAGAGCTATGGTCTTGCAACTTTTAGATGAAACCCTATTCCACCCAGAATGAAATAGTTTAAGTTCCTCATCAGCAGTCAATCAGGGCTCCAGATGCCTGGTAATGAGCAGTTCATCTGATTCAGATGTGTTGAAGTAGTAACTTTATATGTTCATGCTGCTTTTTATCTATTGCTGTATTTATTTTTTATTTTTTATCTTTTGCACATGATGTACATTCCTTTGAGTGGTAATTTACCCAACCCATTTATTGCTTTCACTACCTTTATTTCTACTTCAAGACTCTGAGCCTAATCAATTTATCACAAAAAAGACACTGACTTTAGTAGGAACAAATTATTATTTTTTTATTCCTGATGAATTAATAACTTCATAAACATTTCTGCACACCGTGTTAGGTGCAGTTCAAACAGTTTAAACTTAGTGAGAAATTTGACTTGTGACAAGTCCCGAAGCCCAACTGTGCCAAAAACAAGGTAATGCAATCACAGCTATGGAAATCACCTGCTATCAATCAAAACAGCCAACCTGAGGTTTCACGCAGCATGAATTACTTCCAGACAGGTAGTTAAGGCATGCAAATGACTGCTGAGGCAAATTAATTTGTTTTTATAAATCTCAAGAGAATCATGCCACATACAACAAATGATGAATGCTGATTTGAAAAGACCAATGAATAATAAACAGCAGCGATTTTAAGGACACCATAATATGATTATCAAAATATCAATCACATGTTATATTATGAGAACTAGACAATGAAGCTTGTAGTGATAAATGTCCCTGTAGATTTCTTACGCCAGGAGAAACAGACTACTTAACTTTGCATTTGTCATCATCAAGCACAGAAAATGTGATGAGGAAATATCATTAGGAGTCATAAAGTTAAATATTTTATTCTGGAACAGTTAGAAATCTATCCAGTTCAGTCAATCAACACTGAAAATAGGGTCTCAGCCATTTGAAGCAGTTGTGTTGCCACAGTCAATCAAGAGTCCCATTTTTCTGCATTCTCACACATGCTGTCAGAATGTACAGATGGGTTTTGATTTCCATCTTTAAGAGTGAAAGGAACAGAGCCGAGGAGATTTGGCAGGGATAAGAAAGCCACTTGAGAGCGCTGAGACCGACACAGAATGTTCTGGATTACACCCATGGGGTCAAATTTACCATAACGAAGGTAAATCAAATGTTCAGCTGTCTTGATTAGAGAGAGAAACAGGTTGAGCGGTATATGGCAAGAAAAATGATGGATAGATGGCAGATGGCACACACAAAGCTGGGCCAGTTGTGAGGTTATTTCTTTCCAGAGGGCACATCAGCCATTACATACTCTATGGCCTGCCACAATGGATCAGTCAGTGATGATCAAAATAAAAAAAAGCGCAAGATGAGCACACCAAATTCCCGACCTCTTCTTTTTTTTTTTTTTTTGCAGTGTCTTATAAAAGACATTATTTGAAAATGAAACTGAACACAAAATAACTTTAGAAAGAAAACAGGCCCAGGTTTGTGTTGTGACACATCTCAGACATGCATACCTGTTGCATTCCTCCGTCACACCATGCTGCTTACTGCTTTCCGGACAAATGAAGGTAGACGAATGGAAAAACAAAAAAAGACACAAATGAGATGGTGTAAAATGAGCATGGTTAACACACATATGGACACAGTCCAAATGAGGAGATGAAAACATGGGAGGCATACTAAGGGGAGAATGGGGAAGACTGACTATGGTAGATGTACAGTAAATATGTTTGCATAGGTAAATGTGAAGGCTCAGACCAGCTGAATGTATTTCTAAATTAAACAATTGTGTCTGCTTCTATCCTCTACGCACTGAAAGACTCAGATACTGCAACCATATAAAGAGAAGTAAACTACAAACAGTACTGACATCACAGTAAATTGAATTTTTTCAATACAAAGCACTTTTTTCAGAAAAACCTTGTTTTATAATCCAAGAAGAAATTAGAACAGCACCTGGATTTAGCTATTATTGTAAAGGAAAGAAGATGATTATTGAGATCACATTATAGAAATCAGAATTAGTGGTAAAGCTAGCATTAATTTATTAAAATGCCATCTTTGTTTGTAATTAGAAGTAGATGTAAAAAAGCACAAATGAACAGAAATTACAATTCACTGTTACAAATAATGACAATAACAATTAAGAGAGGTTGTGAAGGAGGCAGGAGTTTGAAAACAATATCAGAGTGGTGTTGCATGAACAGTGAACACATGCATGTCCACTGCAGTCAAACTCCAAGGCTCTAATTATGTTAAGCCATTACTTAAACATATGAATATTTGGTCACAAATATGGTGCTTGACACTGAAAGCCGGAGTAACTGGCAAAAGCAGTTGGCAGAGAGAAGATAATGAAGAAAACAAAGAAAGACTGAATAAATGCCAAACAGGTGCAGGATTAAAAGGGGACAGAGGACAAGGCAGTGTTTACAAGGGGAGAAGAGGGAGCAAACGAGGCTTTTCTGTACAAATTTGAGTAGTTTTACACTAGGTCAGCACAGTACATATACTTGTTCGAGCTAGTCTGCATGATCTCTGCAAGCTTCACAACTCCTTTTTCATTCATTGGTGTGGCATACGTCCAATGTAATTTACAGACTTTTGAAGCTTTTCTGTATTTTCAATGCACTTCATCGCTTTACTCACTTTTATTGTCGGGTTTAAAACCACCACCTTGTTCTTCCACGTTTGAAACTGAGTCCTTTTGTTCTGATCTGTCTAACCTCTCTATATTCCTTGCAGAGGTTTGTTGTTACCTTTTGGTTACATGATAGAATATATTGCCACAGCCACTTTGAAAAACAGTTTCCAGAAAGCCAACAGACTTAGACACTATGTGATCAACAGTTGTTGCTACAGTGCACATTTTAATTTCTGGAATTTTGTTAGAATTTTTTTTTAAACCTTATCTTTTATCTTCATCACTCTTTTGCCTCACCTCTTTCCACCTTAAACACATTCCATTCTTTCTTACAGTTTTCTTAAATCTACAGTACATCCCTCCATCAGGATGATGTATCCTTCCAGCCTACCCTCCTATCCTTCTGCTCCGCCTCCCGTCTACTCTGGTGTACCCTCTGTCATTGTTCAGATAATTATTTATTAACATGTTTATGTCACAGACGTCCCGTTCTGTCTGTCGCTGCCATCTGTACCCAGTTAGGTGGCTGGCTCCCTGTGTCGCAGTGTCCTGCCTGTGGGGGGAAAATAGCCATTCACGGGGGCACAGATCGGAGATTCTGACACACACGGGGATGCAGAAAGGCATACACATGAACATTTTGCTGACAGCCCAATGGTCCACCTGCACTGCCCCTCAGGACAGGTGGGGTTAGAAAGGATGAGAGGCACACAGCAGTGGCCACCACAGTCCCTTCTGTCCTGTCCTGTTTGCTTTGTTCTGATCTGTCAGCACTATGTAAGACGGAAAATGGTCACACCTTAACAAAGTTATTCAAAGGACAGAGAAAGACAGATTAGAAAACTAATTGCAGATGCCTGCAGGATGTTTTTGATCAATCTAAGAGCTTATTTAAAGGGCAAACATCCTACTTTAGAGCCATAAAACCTATAAATATTTGAAGCATGAAGCATAACACAATCAGCCTCTTTTGTTTCTAACTGGAAGTAATTCTAAAAGCTCTGTTGAGAACAATAAAAATCCTTTTTAGACACTCTTGCAAACGGGAACTGAATAACATATATGATTTATTACATATCATCTGGATCCTCAATGATGGACTATTGGACACTTTGTGTTTTCATTATAAAAGATGAAATATTTTTAAAGGGAATATGCATAATAGATGTAGCCACATGTTAAAGAAAAGTATCCAAGGATGGGGTTTGTAGCCATACTCCCATAAATTAAGTTACAAATACAAATAAGGCACATGCATTGTGTAGTGTTAACCTCAATGTAAAGAACATGATTCTAACAGACAGAACATATATACCCCACCATAACAGATGTTTAAAGGGGGAGATCAACAGCTGGATCAACTAGAAAACTCTGATCATCAGTGGTAATGGAAACTTTCACCAGTAAGCAAATGTGTACAAACTTTGCTATTTTTTCACAGTAGCTGATAACTGAACTTTAATAAAAATACACCATTCAAACATGTTTAGTTAATTGTGTTAACAACACACAACATTCTCAACCCCAAATGTAAAATTATAACAGCAATATAAAAACCAAAAATATAAGATCCCAAGTCAGCATTTTATGTTTGATTTGTATCCATCATCTTCGTTATAGAATCAAATTCAAAGAGTGTCATTAGCTGTCAATGCTGCTACTTCATGGAAAACATTTGACTAGACAAGAACCTTCATTTGTCCTTGTAGGTCAGATAATTAACCAACAATTCATCACACAAGAATATAAGGAGGTTTGGATTTCAGCTGCATGCTCTACTACTTATCAGGTGTGTGTTTTATTCCCCTTTCTCTCATGAGCTGCAAGCCCAAACACATCTGAAATGGAAATAATGTGAAAACGATTACACAGTCCTGTCTACTTTATTAGGAACATCTGTTCAACTGCTCGTTAACGCAAACTGTGAACCAACCAATCACATGGTGCCAACCGAATGCATTTAGACATTTGAACATAATCTTGCAGAAGTTCAAACTAGCATCAGAATAGCGAAGGCAGAGTATTTAAGTACCTATAGGTGGTACTGTTGTTGCTGCTATGCGAGCTGTTCGTAAACTTTTGATCTATTGGAAATTTAATGCACAACCACAGAGGATTGTTCAAACAAGAGAAAAGTACATGAGAATGAAAATGCTTATCTGATGTCAGAGGAGAATGAGCAGACTGCTTTGAAATCACAGTAACAACAGCAGTAGCAATAAATACTGTTGCTTGTTGCATCAAAAGCCTTTGAAGCCAAAAATCACATCTAGTGCTACTCCTGTTAGCCCAGAACAAGAAACTGAGGCTAAAATTCTGGTACGCCCAAGACAATTGGACGATGACTCTCACAGAATATTGCACCATGGCACAAAGTTCAAATAATCTCTAACTGGTTTCGTTGGAGACCAGTTTCCCTTCAATATACTCCAGTGGGATCCATAGATCTCAATGCAACAGAGCATCTTAAGGATGTGGCATCCTCTTTATGCATGTGCAACCTAAAAATGTGCAGTAAGTGCACAGTACTGGAATATCAATGTTTATAAAAAATGTATGACAAACCATCCCCAGCTGAATCGATGCTATTAAGACTTATCTCACTTCTGAAGGTAAAATGGATGAGAATCTTATAAAGTAGCCAGCGAGTAGATGCCCTTTAAGTAATGTCACACCTGTGCTGTAGAGTAAGAGATCAACAGCTTTTACAAAAGCTTCTCCTATAAAATCCTAATTTGAGCTTGAAGCAGTCTAGTAAACAATCCTATGTAAAAAGATATTTTATTGAACATAACATATGGCACAGCGACGTACAATAGTCTAATGCATCCTGAGCTCAATACTGAAAGATTTAGGGATTTGCCTGAGAGCCACATAACAACATGTTGTGATATGACAGAGAAAGGAGAGAAAAAGAGAAAAGGAAAAAGCAAGAAATAAATGAGGTGAGAAGGGAAGAAAGGGGGACACAAAGATAGAAGGACTAGCAGAAAAGCCATTGGGAGAGTGAGGGGATTGTGGTGATGCATTCTGGATCTCAATAAGTAAACAGAACAAATATTCTCCATCTCTTCACCTCCTTGTTGTATTGTCTCACCAGCCATTCCAAGTCCCATGTTATCCATTCCCTCAACATGATCTCTGCTGGCTTGTTCTCTCATTGGCAAACCATATTTTATCTCAATTCCCCACAGCAGATTTCATTCAATCTTTTTTCCATCCAATTTTCTTTACATTCCCCTCTTTCATGTTGCTAGTCTTGTTCACATTGTTGTTGTCTCTTTGTGTACTTATGGGGTGGTGTAACATTCTGTACAAGTAGAAGATGGGGAGGTAGGGTGCCAGAGGAGGTGCTCACTGTGGCCTCTATCACGGAGTCGAGAGGAGTGTGGGTACTTCCTTAGGGAGTGTTCCTCATTAGTGTGAATGGTACACAAGAGAGGATGTACAAACTGTGTGTATATGTGTCTGTTTGAGTACCTCTGTCTATAATTAGGAGTCACAGTGAGTGGTGTGCTGGATCACAGTTAGATAAGTGCTCTGGCGGCTAGCCAGCGTTGGAGCACACACAAACATACAAACACCCCCACAGAGGCAGCTCTCACGTCTGTGTTCTGGTATGACATAGAATCGAGATTGTTAAAGATGATGCGGCTTCTCTCCCCTCTGAAGTCCCACCTGCAGATTGGAGGGACTAACTGAATGTATCCAGTGTGGCCTTGAAAACATAGACCTCTAGCTGGAAACCACATTCACGGATCCGCACACCTACACACCTGTACTTTCTCATCTGCCTGGCTACTGGGCAGACAACAGGATCGTGATAGGTATCTGAAATAGTGATATAAACATGTGATTCATCCACATATGCATGGATGCTCACAAATGGAAGCATGTCTGGGAATAATTCCTGCCCTTTTTCAACTCAGAGTTATGAAACAAACATAACACACGCACACACCACATTTCTTAAAAATGCAACCCCAACCTGAGAGAAGAAATCTTTCATCTCAGCTTGACTAGCACTGGACAGGCTTGAAAACCTCCACACATGCATAAAAGCACAGAGAAACACAACCACATGGAGGGAGACTGTCTCTCTATCAGTTCTTCCACCTGCTTTCCCTCCCCACTAAGTCAGTATCAGTGGACCACCTGTACCCCACACATGTATATTAACCTAACTACTTGCTCTGCAAGCTGCAGATGTATGCTTCACAAGGCACTTAATCACAGAGAGTCAGGGCATTTACAATTCAAATGAATTCTCATTGGCCTTGGTATGCCTGGAGAGTCCAGGGCCAGCCCTATACCGTGCAGAGCAATGCACTTCATCCTCATGTCCCTGCATGGGACTTCTGTGACATGGGATGTGATTGTTCCAAGTTATGGCCTTTAGGTTTTACCACTAAATGTATTGAGGCTATTGGTTTAGATTATGAAAAGTGTAATTTTGTGAAACTCAAAGAATCATTGGTGTTGTGAATGAGTGGAACCCTTTACAGATGTGTTCTTCAGAAAATGTAGCCCCTATGCCAAGGCCTGTATAATACAAGTTTATTCAAAAATGAAAAAGCACGTTTTTGATGGAATATTATCACTTCCCACCTTAGAAACCATCACTGAGGTGAAAGAGAGAAAATTCACCCTAACCAAAGCTTTGCAATGTAGACAATGAGGATTTTGCCCAATTCTGTTTGCAAAAGAGCTAAAGCTCAATCAAACTGACTCAAATCCAGACTACTTTATCCTTCCCAATTCATCTGTAGCCTACCATCCACTAACCAAGACCCATGAGTAAAATTGAATAAGTCTGGATGGAGTAAGTCTGTAAACAGCATTTTTCAAATCTTGCCACAGATTTTCAGTTGGAAAGCTCTGTAGGCTTACGGTCAGAGGTTGCAATGTGACAACGTAAAATGTGAACCAGCTTCAAACATTAATTTATCTAACTTGAAAATTTCCGTTTAAAGACACTTTTTCTTTTAGCTAAAAAATGTGGGTGCTGCAAATGAATTACATTTTGAACAATAAAATATGGCACTAACATCTTTATGCAAGTGGGCGATTGTAATACTAAGGACACAACTTTTGGCCCATAACATATTTTAAAAAATGAGGTTTTCCGTTGGTGCCATCATCTAGTTCAAATTAAACGTAATATTAATCAAGAAGTATCCCTCGCCTCAACACTTAGCCAGAGAGACTAACACTTGTTTTCATCTCCTCAAATGAAAAAGTTGAGCTTATTAATGTTGCTTTCCATGCAACTGGTCTAGAAGCAACTAATAATTTAACAGCTTTACTGTCAGGCCTCACAGAGTTTAATGAGGAAGAAAAATCGGGGGCATACATGCATACACTCACAAAGATGATGACATTTTTCTTGCTTGAATGTTTAAATAAAAAAAAGTAACTTAACTGCACCCACACACAGACAAACAAGCATGCATTCATCATAGGCATCAAAGTGCATAGGTGCCCTTGCGTAAATGGAGCAAACAAATGACACGCTAATGGCTTTTACTGCCTTTTATGCTTTAACCTTCAACATAGGGGTTCAGGATCTCAAAGCCCCATGTACACATCCACATCCACGCATACATACACACACACACAATACGAAAACAGCCACTTTTATATTTGATGTTTAAAATGGATGTGGCCTTTAAGTGAAGACTTGTGATCTGTGTGCATGTTTTGTGGTAAGACCTGCGCCTACAACTTCCAGTGAAATTATATTCTCGGAATGTGGCTGAGTGGAGGGAGGAGGGAGCGTCAAGCTGGTCTGGATAAAGTCACAAGTAATAGAGGTCAACCAAAGGCCAGAGCATTTAGGGATTATAGCTCAAAGTGCAAAGAGGAACAGGGTAAAGTTTACACATGAACAGGAGGGGATATTGCATTCATACACTGGTGCTCTAAAGCCTACAGCATGCTTGATTACAACTCAATACAGTGCAGGAAGGTAAGCGAGGAATAGATACTAAAAAAAACACTCTATTCAGCTTGTCTCCCTTGGAGAATTGTTTAGTTGATAAAATTTCTAACCTCCCTTTTCGACAACATATTTTAAATATAACATTTTCTGTGAATTAAAATGACATTTAAGTGTGTTACTTTCACATGTTCACAATCAACTACACTTAGTGGCCACTTTATTATAGTAAACCTTTTCATTTACTAATTTGCACAGGGAGTAGATCAGCTATTAACAAGCCAAGAGCTCATTTGGGAATCTTGCTGAAGTTGAATATGAAGTTTTATTAGTACCAGACAGGTTAGTTTGAGCATTTCAAAGTTGCCGATAAGCTGGAACTTTAAAATGAGAACTTCACAGGTTTATGGAGAATGATCCAAAGAGGGAAATATATCCAGTGAGCAATAGGGGTTTGGATGAAAATGGGTCATTAATAGCCTAAGATAATACAAGGTACAATTACCTCAAATACCCACTTGTTGAAACCATTGTTATTATGGCACTCATTCCGTTAAACGTTGAAGAATGTAGGCTAAATGCTAAAGGAACATCAGCTAACGACTGAACCTGAGGGTACAGTTTGTACCGATTCAATAGAATTTGACAGAAGCAGCTGAGAAAAAGTTCCCTCGTTTAACAAGTGTCATTTTTAGATGAATTTTTTAATTGTGAGGGGCGGAATTTTTTGTAAACAGCGGGAATCCATCCTGACTTGTGTGAATAGTTCAAGCTGTTGGTGGTGTAAAAGAGTGTGAGATTTTCTTTTTGGGGCACACTTTGTCGTTGTTACCGCTGTGCAGGTCTGAGTTTTATTGCCAATTAAGGCTTTACCCTTACAGCCATTGACTACCCATCTTCTACGGACTGTACACCAATCACCAGCTCTCAATCAAATGGAGATTTACATCCTGGATGTGCAGCCAATAAAACTGTAGCAACTGTATAATGCTTTCATGTCAATATGGACCTACATTTCAGGGACCTGAACCCTTGTTGAATCTATGCCTTGCAGAACAAAGCCTATTCTGAAGCCAAAAAAGGGTCCAACTCAGTTTTACCAAGGTGTACCTAATAAAGTGGCCATTTGTTTGTTATCCAGCTCTTAATATGACCGATTAATACTTCAATGCATCTTGCAGCACAAAAACAATTCTAAAAATAAAACATGTAAGTCATTAAAAAAATATGTGCTTTAGTTTTAACAATGAGCTAAAATCTTGATTTGGTTTTGAGCACTTCAGCATCATGTGAGATTAGATGTGAGATTAGGCCAAATGTTTGGTGCTTAAAACCATGTATTTAGCGATAATCAGCGGCTTATAAGAACAAAATGTTGTGAAATAGCAATCTGCTCTGAGCTACTGTCTTACTTAAAATTTATTTTTTCTTCTTGCATAGCTCCTGATATAATCCACAGAAAATATTACATTGGCTTTTGGACTAAATTGCAACAGACAGAGCTGTTCTATGACATTGACATTATCAGAAAATAGGTGATCTTATAGAGCCATTAGTGGATCCGCCTCCCTTTGGGTAGGATTAACTCAGTACGGCACATGAGGCAGCATTCTTGTAGACAATACAGGACAAGGCAGTGCAGGTGGCAAAACACTAAAGGTCTCCATACTAGGACTTGATTTATGCAAAAGATTGGCTTATTTTTTAACCCACCAAGGTTTTACCTCACATAACCAACCTTCAACTAAATCTTAGTATCAGTAATTTTCTGAACTTTTCAATAGTAATTAGTACATGTGAGAGTAATCTACTTTAATGAACAATTAAATACTAAACTCAAGTGCATAAATCCAAATTATGACTGCGCCTAAAGGTTTTAACATACATCCATCTATTGTAATTGTGGAAAACAAATGACATAAGCAGAGTATTAGTTGATTTGTGAAGTAAAACAAGTGCAGATCCAAGTCTAATCAACCTTGATTAGACCTGCAGGTTATAATCAAGCCTTAGTACCAAGACCCCCTGTATTCCAATCTGTTACATCAAGGGAGACCACTACAAGACAGTCACGTCCAGTCAGGTGATATCAGAGCAGAGACACTCACTCAGTTGTCTCCTTGATGATAAAGTGGCGCTCCCATGCGCCTTGATGCCCTGAAAACAAAAGACATGATGACACATAGAGTAACCAGTAGAAAATATGTATTTAGAGTGGGAACTGAAGCAATGGGGGAAAAAGGAAAAAACAGATTTCTACAACGTAACGATTTACCCTCAAACAGCACCTTTGACTTTTTCTAGTATAATATAAAATAGAATCAAGGAAATTAATAATCAGTGAAAAACGTCCATATTTCATAACGTCTAAATACCAAAATGACAGAAAACCTTGTGCCAGTTATTAAAAAGGCAACTAACTAAGCCTTGATTCACTCAAGCATTCAATCACTAGCAGCTATTCTAAACATGAGTTTCTCTTTATACAAAAATAGCGTTGACCACATTTTTAAAACTAATTTCTACCAGCTTATGAGCTGTGTAAGGGTTTTTCTTCTGCCACTGACACATGATTTGATAAGCAGACAGAAAAGAATCAGCTAGTGGCTGACACCTCAGCTAACGGTTTATAAATACTGCTGGTGTGTTCTTCATATTCCCACACAAGGTTGTTCTTCATGAACCCACACACAGACGCGCTCGCCAAAAACAAGGACTCTTATACCATTTCACTGACAATAAGCTTCATGGCAATGGGACAAGGACGCAATCTTTGACCACCTAATAAAAAATGTGTGTCCGGTGCCTGTAAAACCATATTTCTATGATGCTTTCTTCACCTACCTTTCTGCCTAGATCTTTGAATATAAAACGGTCATTTTAAATAGAGGGATGGAGGGCACAGATTTCATTGTAGATTTATTCTCCCCAATATCATAGATAATAATGATATAAATACAAGCTTAAATAACTATCGAGATATGTTTAAAAGTGCATTGGTAAGTTGCAGGGAAACCATGCATTTTGGAATTATCAGAAGTGGCAGGGATCATTTATATGAGTTGGTTTCCTAGTTTAGACCAAGCTTATAAGAATAGTCCAATTTGAACAATGTTGACATCAAGACCACTTTTGGAACCAGTTTTGTCATGCATTTGTGACACTGCAGTTGAAAGACTCACTTACTGAATGTGTCATGTTTCAACCATCTAGCTGTTGAGTTGCAAAGTTAAGAAATTTGGAGGTTTTTCTCTGTATTTATTATTCCATCCACTTTGTAGCAAATGCTTGACTGATTTAGTATTTTTAGGTTTTTAGGTTTAAACGTCTTACCTTGATTCCTTCAAATGGTAATTTTGTCATTGGGGCTAAATAGTTTGATCTTTGTCATTTGGCATGTCCGTTTAATTTTGAACAAAAATATTTGACATTCTAGTATCTTTAAAGCTTGAGTCTTGTTTGTCTCAGGGTGAGTTCTGAATGTAACAACCTATTTCTCCTTCTCTGTTTGAAACCTGGACACAGTTGGGTGTTGCAAGAAATAAGTGCCTCCAAATATAATAAAAACACTTTTTGGAAAGTGCATGGATAACGTTTAAATGCTAAGTCTTTGGTTAGAAGCTATTTGAATCAGTTTCAACTAAGTAGCAATTATATCACAAAGAGGACAATGATGGATGCAAAAATGTTGTGACTTTCCACCAATTTGTGGTAGTTATATACAAAATTAGAGCCTGTGCGTCTTAGTTTGACATTTGTGGATTAGAGAAAATTCAAAATAAATTTGATTTACCAACTGAACTTCAATGACACGGAAGGTTGTATTTATCATTCCAAAAACTAAACCTTAGAAGTCTCAAAGTATTGACAATGATCCCAATGATGACGGTATGTAAACCTCTGACTGAAACTGTATGGTCTTAAAATGATTATCGTCCTTGATGACTATGTTTGTCTTTTCAGATTAGTTTAAATTTATAACACTAATGTGAAAACATGATTCACAAAATGAGAGAAACAAGATCTTCCTGTATTGGGGGACCAGGAAAGGATAATTTTATGTAAATTTGTATTTACATAAACATTGGTTATTATGCTACAGCAAAGAAATATATTTATAGAAGTTGAGTAGGTTTTCAGTATTTTGCTGATTGCATATTAATAGAGCATAATAATAGGTCCTTGAGCTATAATCTGAGGATCTGCTAAGGAGATGCAGGTGGGCCACATTAATGTGAGGATGCTTTGTAGTGCTAAAATCAATGTTATGCAATCCTGTGTGAATAATACGTTTGACTGCAAATCAGGCCTTAATTGCTCTAGTAATATGTTACTCTTGTTATAACTGATGTTAAATACTAGGATTGTTCATTTTAGTTCCATGCATTATTGCAATAAGACAGTATTTTCAGCTATTATTTTTATAGCTAGACAGTAACCATTACTATTCCCTTTTACCTTTAGATGGTGTTTAATTTATACTCACCTGCCTTAGTTTGCAATATTTAAAAACAAATACCAGGAGAAGTCCACAGGGTTAACAAATGTCAGTGAGAAATAGTTAGACAAGATGAGCAACGACCAGAAAGGCAAAGGTGGGGCGAAAGAGTAACAGTAATAAAACAGCTGAAAGGGAGGCACGGTGAGCAGAAAGGCACACAGGTGAAAGGCTGACTTGACAATCACAATGTAGAGTGGAGTGATATGAAGGAATAGTTATAAAAAAGTGCAAAAGAGATGATGGAAAAAAGTAAGAGTGAGCAAGACAGGAGGAAAACATGTTTGGGAAGACAAAGATGGAGTCTTAAAGCAATAAAACAATGGCAGTGCTAAGAAAAGATTAAAATGAGATGGGAGAAAAGGGCAGTATGGGACACATCAAGAGAGAAAAGATGATATGTTGAAAGCAAAACAGATCATTGGCAGGGAATGAATATTGTATCATGAAAGCAAGAGAACCAAAAAGCAGAAGTTAATACCAGTAAAGACAAAAATACATGTATTCAATGAATGGTAAAAGTGAAAAGAGAAAAAGTTGTAAGTGATATGAGAAGAATCACGTAAAATGTTCCATCTAGGGCAGCAAACTGCCTCTCTCCAGTTCCTGCTTCTCTCAGCCTTCCTTTTAATTCTATCCAGGCAGCGCTATTACTCAGTAAGGACCAGGCTGTACAAAATGATCTAGTTTACAGGAATAGGAATGGAAGACCTACATAGTCATGCTCATCACCGGACCCATCCATCCCTCTCCTGAAAGTGGAACAGATGTGGAAAGCACTGGTGACGCAGAATCATATCTCATTGTACATATTGATTCCGGGTTGTGAGCCCTAGGGAGATGCATGAAGCGTTCATTAAGAAGCGGGTGGGGGTAGCTGAACATGATCTGTGTCAACACTTTACACAGGAGTAATGAGTAGACATAAGTAAATGCATGCAAGACCAAAGGCTTCTTTTCCCACCAGACATAATGGATCGATAATAATGGACAAAACATCCCTGGAACAAAGGGAAAGAAAAATAACCTATGGATGTACTTTTTTTTCCTGAGGGCACAGTTACTGTAATTTTTACAAAGATGAAAGGAGACATGTGGTTGTGCTATATATAACCCCAACTGACTGCAGCCATGTATGTGTTTAAAGGAGTTTATGGTGATTAAAGGACTAATATTAACATTAAAAAAAATTCTAAATAATTATTACCGGTGTTATCAAGAATATAATGAAACTACATGCAGCAAGGTTTCTACTGTGTACTGTTCAGTAGAAATGAAACTGCTTCTCCCTCCATATTTAACCATCCAAAATAATTGATCTGATGGAGCCAGTGGAAAATATTAAAGAAGTTGAATAATAGCCAAGGTTTGTTTGCTGGTATCAAGAGGTAGCCATCCTTTAAACAGCATGTAAGAATACATGCTGGAGTGACTGAAGCATAGAGTATCCTAGCAGTGCCCCTCCCCCACTTGTTGCTGCAGACTCTCTGTTGGCTAGCTGAAAGATAGCTGTAAAACTTCCCCATGATTTATGAGTGAAATATGTCAGGCCTTTAGAAACACAATCTGAAATGAAAACTGGGTGAGTGCCATCTGTCTGTATGATGTTTCAAAACGACAGTGGGGAAGCCAAGAGAATTTTGTCAGCAAAGCTTCCAACTGGAGCCAAGCAATCTCTGCATGTAGGCTGACTGATTAAATATCAGTCAGGCAGATAGAGGTCTTACTAGAGGTCATGGGACCTCTAGTTCCACATGACGTAAAATTCTGCCCAATTACCTGGTTTACTTAAAAGCAGTAACCGATTTACTCAAAATTTTTGAGTAAATCGTAAATATTGGAATCAAAGCAACAGTAACTGAATTTTATTGATGTCACTTTCTACAATGGTATTTTTTCTCAAGTAAAAAAACTAAATAAATAGATAGTTAATGTGTTTCTTTTGGGGGAGTTAGATGGCACAGATTTTTGTTACTATGAGACTTAGGGTTGTCATACAGAAAGAACTTCCTGCAGGCCTATGCTTAGTAATTAGAGAAATAAATGCTACATTTTTTTTCTTTTGGACACTTCACAATTGTATGATCTTTCTTACTGGATGATCCAGAAAATATCTCCATTGAAGGTTGTTTATAGTGGGGCAGCTTTTGTGGAAGATGGTAACAGAGACGATCTCTTAATAATGCAGCCAAAAAGCAAACTTACTCCAGTATTCAACATCTGTTGAGTCAAACTCCTCTCTGGAGCAGTTCACTCAAGAGATGAATATCATATGATAGAAAAAGCAGAAATGCTTCCAGGAAAAGAGTAAAGTTTAAGAATCAGTGTTTAATGGTCTGAGTATTTTTTTTCCCCAACTGAAGTCGGATGCAAAACTCCCCCGTCTTTCTCTATTTATTTGCCTTCACAGACATTTTGAAAGTTTTTTTTCCCACACAAAAATAAGAAAGAAAGAGAGGAAAGTTGGCCCTTGGTTAGAAATTTCAATCACAACCTCACGCTTCAGGGTCATAGGGATACATATCTAAATGTGAGCTGTGAATGCCAGAAACCATGGAAACTGATAAATCTGTTATTTTGAACAAGGAAAACCGAGTAAGCTTGCATAAATACATCTGTTCATGCTTCATTTACAGTGTAGTTTAAGCTATTTCTCTAATAAACATTCTATATGTAAAGATGATGATTACTCAGAATCCACAAGTTGCCACATATGCTATAGTAATTACTAATGTTAAATTATTACACAGACAAAAACGAAGGGCCCTCCATTTTTATCCATACATAGTAGATGATGCATGAAGTATAAAAGATGTTTTTTTTTGCATAACTATTCGCTTTATATCTGCATCAAATTCTAAAAACAGTGAGAAACAAAGAGGGATAAATCTGCATGATAAACCCAAATGTTCCTCTATTCAGTTCTCTATCACACCCCACAAGGAGACAATAACCGAGTATCCCTCCGCTCCCTTCATTCTTTTCATGGGGAGAAGAGGGATGACAAAAGAGGAGGGTACAAAGCAAGGAAAAGAGGCAGAAGTGGAAGGCCACAAAGAAATGTTGTTCAAATCTACTGAGTATAGAAACCATCAGAGGAAGATAGTGAGAGACGGAGAGAGAGAGAATGAGTGGAAAAATGGAACAAGACTGAGCTCACCACCAAGAGCTTTTGATTCTCCCCTAAAACGATGCTTTTAAGAATACCCATGAAATTAGCTTGCTGAAAGAACACAATCTCAATCGATTCAATCCCCCCTTAAAAGAAAAACTAAAAATTCAAACAACCACCATACCTCCAATTCAAAAGAGGGTCTAAGGGACATAAAAAAGCTTCTCTCTAAATCCTCTCCTTTTTATACTCTCTCAGTTTCCCTTTCACCTCACCACTGTAATGTCAAATCACAGAAAGATGGACCTTAAAGGTAAAAAAATACAGTATCAACTCTGACTAGTCAATTTGATGTGTTGGTCTTTCTTGATTAGTTTTTTTTTGTCTAGATGCAACATTTTGACACTTGGAAAGTTTAACGTCTTTCACAAAGCACTCAATGCCTGGACTCAAACAAATTCTGTCTTGTCACTTCTGAAGGGAAAAAGAGAGCTGGTTACATACGAACCATCTCACAATAAGAGGTATAAAGATGTGTTCATTTTTCTATGAAGTGACTGCTCTGTTAAATAATGATTTGCTTTGTGACCCTCATAAAGATTACAATGTATTGTGTAACTGAACAGACGTCCACTAGTGAGAATTTTTTAGGTTGCACAGCAGGTATTTTATCTATGCAATTTTAAAACCCCTTTCTTCATAATAAAAACTAAATCAAATATTATTACCCCTGAATGTCCTCATAGTTGAGCCAGCAATTTAGTCATCTCTGTTTAACAGCTGCTCGACTAAAGTGACATGAAACACCCGGGGACCTGAAGGTCCCATAGTCAGAATAAATTTTTATCTCCCTCCTCTCCTCCAAAGGTACTCTGCTACACTTTTAGACAAGCTCAAGTTATTTTTGTTTAGCATATAACATTTATGAACATTAGCCCTTTTACTCTTCACTTATTCATTGTATTCTACCAATTTTCTCACCACATGACTTAGGCGCCCACCATATCAGAACCTCAGTGAACAAAAATTGTGTTCCTACTTTCCTACCTACTTTATGGGCTGTACTAGCTGCACTGAACAGAAGTGATCTGACTGATTACGTCTTTTGTCTGCATCTGTAATTGTATTTATATGCGAAATTATCAGCTGATCTGACTGTTTATCATCATGTTTAGGAAGCACTATGAGGCCATAAAAATCTGAATCACAACCTGAAGGTTCTTCATCGCTGGGTGTCATCAGCAGAGAGCTGACCACAGCTGCTGCACATTCACGGCTTGCCCACTAAAGTGAGGAACAGACTGCAGATTGGAGATGCTCAACACTGGGGTAGAACTAAACCACATATTAACCAGTTAGAGCGCGACTTGCCAGTGGAAAAGCTTCTACTGTAACATCACCACAGGCTCATGTGGTGACGGCAGTGGCAAATACATAACGCTCTCCTTAAGATCTCCAAATTCATTGGCAGCCAAAATTTTTGTCACCATAAGTTGATTTTCACAAGAGAACAGCACTGAGGCCACATGGTCCCTTGTCCAACATTTATGCTCTCTGGCCCAAGCAAGACGATGGCACCAGTGCCTGGGTTGGTCTCACCTCCCTTAAGCAAGCCATAAGGTGAATGGCATTTTTCATCTGGTTCCACAGAATCAGATGAAAAATGCCACTTATCAGAGAATAAAATCACTGATAAGTGATTTTATTCTCATTAAATCACTTATCAGTGGGTGATATAGCCAAAGGATGTACATTTCTGTCTTCTGTCACTCTTCCAGTCTCTATGTATCTCTGTTGCAATCTGATGGTGACACTAAGGTCAGTGGCCACTTCTGTCTTAGAACAACCTGTCTGAAGCCTTGCCATTACAAGCTACTGTTGGTCAGCTATTAGATGTTGTCTTACTCTCATGATGCCAAAATGTGAGGAGGGATGTTTAAATACCAATTTTGATTGAAGCAGGAAATGCATAGGTTGATTCGTGGATTAATCACCACGATGAATTTAGCTGTTTACTCCTTGTGAAAGAACAGGAAGTTGTGCAAAAAGTACTTAAAAATTGAACAGTGGAATATGTGCATTCAAAATGTGAGAAAAGGTCATATTAAGTTCACTTGTAAAGTCATAGTGCATTTTAGGTTCATCCTGAAATTTTTACCCGAAAACTGGATGTCCTCAGGTTTTCTGGAGTAGTGAATTAATATTTAAACTGTTGAGAAATACATTATCATTAGAATTTAGAGCATGAACAACCAGCCCAACCCTATTATTTTATCGTACACTTTAGTTTGTTTGGAGAGCTTTGACATATTCTCCACTGCGTTCTTGCAATGGTTTTTAGTTTACTGTGTATACAAAAATCAATAAAAAAGCTGAAATAATATCAGTAAAGAAATGAATATTAACTATGACTTCTATGAAGCATAGAAACAGTAAAAAAATATATATACATATAAATAAAAAAAAGATATTGAAATGTGATGCAGATTTTATGGGGCAACTGTGGGCAGAGTGGTTGTCTTGTGACCAGAAGGATGCAGGCTCAATTTCAGCCTCGTCCTGCCAACATGTCGATGTGCCCCTGGGCAAGGCACTTAACCTCAGCTTGCCTACCGATGTGCATATCGGTGTATGAATGTCTGTGCGAATGTGAGTGTGACTAGTAAAGTGCTTTGAGTGGTCAAAATGATTCAGTCCATTTTACTACTTTTTTTTATTTCTTTGGATGCTAAAAACAGTTTATCCAAAATTTATTTCAAAGGATAAGCAATTTTTTCAGAAGTTACAATATTCACTCCACCTATCTGTACTATCTTTTGTGGCCTTCCTTTCAATGACTAAAACATATCCGGCCTGCAACCTGTTAATGTCCTGAAAATTGAAAATGTAACTAGCAAAGGTTGGTGCAAATGACCATCCTCAAAAAAAACGAGAGAGAAGAAAACTTTTGCAGACTAGGTTGTTCACTTTCAGGGATTGTCAAGCTGAAGCCAGAAGAAGAGAGAACAAGAACAATGTGAGAAAAACTGAGAGGACGTTCTAGAAAAGGAGAACAAGTAGGAGGGAGAAAGAAAGAGGGAGCTGCTCGACCCTGAGAAGTGATAGAAGCAGTAGAAATAGCTGCCCCACTTGTAGACACACTTTTCTGGTTGCTCACTGACTGTCCTTGATGCACTGGGGTAGCTAACCTATATAGCCCTGCTACATGCTGCAACGTCTCCCACAAAGTCTTGAACCTAGTCGAAAACACATTTGGCCTTTATCTCCTTCATACACACATGGGGAGGGGTGGGAGGCTAAAATCAGGCCACACATGCTGGAAGCTACTGCTGAGTTAAGTCACCTGTGCTGTTAGCATAGCTTGCTAGCGGGCAAGCAGCTGCTCCTCTAATTAAGAGCTCATCTTCCAGAGGGGCCTACATATGGAGGTCTCTATAGCTTCACCATAGTCTTATGATAGACAGCAAAGGCATTTAAAACCAAGGACATAGCATTGTAAAGGTAGTTTTACAAAATCAGCAAAAAATAACTACTTTGTTCAATTTTCAAATTCAAAACCCATTGATGAGCGTCTTCAATAGCTACAGACAAGACCAGATATTTTAATATGTTATATAAATACATAATAGCAAAACTATTTGCATTTTTAAATGGTTTTAAAATTAAAAATTATGATTGTCTTCAAGTTCAGAAGTTTATATGAAAAACTATGCTGAATTTAAATAATTTTCTCAGAGAATGATGTCATGGCATGCAAGCTTCTCATAGGTCAACTCACAAAATGCAAGTTCTGTGGAGACAAATTCCAGAAAAGAATATAAAAAGGAAAACACAAAAGAAACCTTAAACATTTCCTCCAACATAGCATATGTAAACTTCTGAAATGTTTTCCAGGGTTTATGAAGCAAAAACTGCATGTGACTTACTGACTGCGTGAATGAAGTATACCTGGTATGCTAATATTACAGTTTTCTACCTGCAGAGCAGATGAGACACTTAGCCACACTTCTTGCATTCAAATCTTGCATTCAAATCATTACTCACCAATTAATCAAACCACTTCACCACAGAGAGGAGATACAGCTGATTGGATCTTTTGAGCTTAATTTCTTTTAAATGCATTGAATTGGTGGTGGAATAGAAATAGAGCATATTTTTCACTTTGTGACACTCCTGGTGAGGCAAATCAAGTTAATTGTCAGAAATTAACTTTAATTACATTTATTTAAATTAATTAGAATGTAAAAAAGAAAGAAGATATCAGATTTAAGAGCATTAAATAACTTCACAAACTATAACCTTTCAGCATCTAACTTTTTCCCCTGGGCTTCCAGTAAAAAGGAAAACTAAATATATGGGGAGGCAGTATGTGATGAGGTAGGTAAACCTGATTTATAGTGTGCTAATGGCTCATAATATTGATGAGGCCAGAAAACATAACAATGAACAAATTATACTGTCTGGGTAATAAATGCAAATATTTTACACTTAAGTTGCTTTGACAAAACAGCCTTTTATCGACTTTGCTGTTCACACCAGGACTAATGGCTGCTTCAGAACAACAAATACAAACAGAACGACACACAAACAAACGTTCAGATGTTGGAGCTCACACAAGACTCCCACACTTATGCTTTCTTCAGCCTTAAGTACCAACGAGCACACAATAGCCTGTGGTCCTATTCAGGCTACCTAAGAAATGCATTAGTCAGTCCTGGCACTTGGAGTACAATGCAGTCATACAATTCATACACTGTGGTGTATCCTAATGCAAAGAAAGAAAAAAAACCTGAACTAAAATCCAGAAAGGAAGAGATGTACAAAAACAAACAACTGGTACGATGACTGATGACAAGTGTGGCAAAATTACAGGATTCAGAGCTGTACCAGAATTTGGATGTAGCAATAAAGTGGCATTCTCCCAAGCCACGGTAAGACGTTGTCTTGTTTGCACCTGCTTTGACGACTTATTGTGAATCACAGAGAGGGGGAGTGTCACTAGCAATCATGTGCTGCACTGCAATTATGGAGTCAAGATTCACTCTGTGCCTCGGTTGTGCATAGCTCACCTGTAGACTTAGTCAACATTTTGTTGCTACTAGAACTGAGGGATTTTACTTTTCACCAAAACAGAAATGTAAGGTTTCTCAAATCTTTTTTTATGTCAAGACTATCCATTTAATTTTCCATAGGTATTTTTTTCTTCTAACTAATATCACAAACATTTATTTACTATGCATTCAACATGCGGCAGAAAACATTTCCCTTCCCATCTCTGGATGTTGAGTATGTTTTATCTGTAGGCTATAATGTTATTTGTGCAGTTCACATCCCCACAAGTCAGCTCCTTTGTGAAATATTTCCATCAGATCTTGTCCTGTCACCACCAGCATGTAAAATAAACACATAAACAGAACATATTAAACTGATCTTTCAGACTTCAACATTCAAAACAGGCCTCATTATTATTGTATGAATCCCACGCCTGGATTTGAGCCTCGGCGTCAAAAGGAGATGCAGTGGCAAAACCTTGGCTTTAAATGATTCAGTTGATCCGTCTGACTGTCATAATATCATAAAATGTGTGTTTTTTTAACACACATTGCCTTGAGACATTAAAAACTGTGTTTTGTAATGTTTTTCTTTTGAAGATTCTAGTAAGAGTTTATGTAGAAATTAAAATCTGAAAAGTCTGGTGTATATCTCTTTTTAGCTCCTCTGAATTAAGATTTTCTACTATTGGTACAGCTGCATGTATTTGGGGATTTGCCTGCCAGTCAGGCTGAAAGGCTGACAGGACACCCTCATCGTGTCCAATCGTTCCATCTGCTGTGCTCTTCCTGAGAGTCGCGCTAAGACCATTGCACTAAATCTGCGCAAAAAAAATAAAAAATCATGAAAATACATGCAGGATCAGTGCGACCCTGTTGGGATGTGCACAGGGTAAAAAATTTGCGTGGTCAACAGACCCATCTCTTAAGATCAACGTAAGGTTAAACAGCTTTGTAATTTTAAACTTCACCCGTCTGCTGTGTCCTTTGGCCTCATGATGCTATTTGTTAACAAATCTCTAGCAAACCTTTGAGACCCTCAAAGAACAGCTGGATTTATACTGAGAATAAATTACACACAGGTGGACTCCAATTACTAATTAGGCAACTTCTGAAAGTGTTTAGTTGCACAAGAGTTTATTTATGGTACAGGGAACTGAATAACAATTTATGGCACACTTTTCAGTTAAGATATTTGTGAAAACCCTTAAAATTGTTCCAGCAAAATGCACTAAGTTTTACGGTTTTAACAAACTGTGCACACCTGGTTTTTAAGTATTCTTAACATAAACTATACACGAGGTTCCTATGTGCACAAGCGCAGAACTTGTACACTGTTGGTCGTCACACAAATAATAAAATAAAGAAACATACAGGGTAATAATGAAATAAGAAAAAAATACACCCTCAAAATGCGTTTTCTTTATCTTCCTCTATTTTGGTCATGCTAATCTATTTCTGTCTCATCCAAATAATGCTTTTCATTTTGCTCTCAACGCTGCATAATTTTACTCAAACACCGCCTTTGTGTGCTTTTGCATCTGTGTGGATAAGTCAGCATGTTGTGTGGGTATTGTGCACCCACTCGCTCACACAATGGCAAAGCTTTTTCCGTTTCACAATGTTTCTTGCCAACTTTATACACACCAGGATTAAAGGTATAAAAGAACCTTTGGAGCAGGGAAGATGAAGAAAAGGTGTTTTAAAAGGAAGAAAAGGGAGAAGAGGAGACAGACCCCAAAAACTCTGCTCCGGTTTCCGTTACAGGCAGCCATTTTTAGACAGTCATCCATTAAGTCTCCTGCGCTCTCATACTGTCAGCCTTTAGAGAAGCCAAACAGGCCATGTCAGCTGAGGGCATTGAGCAGGCAGGCAGGAAGCAGCACTCTTTCTGAGCACTGCAGGACTTTGAAGGCAGAATGGGAGGAGCAGGTAGCAAACTATAATACAGAGCAAAACATGTTGGGAGAGAGAAAATGGAGTTGGAGCAAAACTTGGACCGCAACAAAAAAAATTAAGAGAAGTCGATATGAGCTGGTCTATAGCATAACAAAAAGGAAATGTGTATTAAAACTGCTTTGTCTAGTGGCTAGGGAAGTGTCAGAAAATGAAGTGTGTAATGCTGTGTTTGTGCTTCAGTCTGACAGGGCCACTCAGTGTGCCGTCTGTGAGCGTCTTACCTCTGCCCCTGTGTGTTCTGTCTGCGTTGTGCGATCAGTCATTTGGCAGTCTTTCATCTTCAGGGCTGCTCTGGCGCTCTCCTGCATACAAAGCAAACACACATGCATCAGTCATGTCCACAACCCACCCACAAACATCAAATACAAACAAATGAGAGGTGCTGCTCCCCCTGCAGACCTGTTGACTGCCTCCACTCACAGCGCTCTGAAGAAAGTATTGCCCCCTTCACAGATTTCTACTGTTTTTTGCATTTTGTCAGAGTCGTAATATTTCAAGCAATCACCATAATACTAAACATAATTTGAGTAAATACAGAAATAATTTTTTAATGACTGTAGTTGTTGAAGAAAAAACCTAATCACTCTGGTTCTATGTGAACAAATAATTTCCTCTAACTGGTTTTACCAACATTGAAGGGATCGACTGCCAGCAAAGCGTTTGCAATAAATGGCAATCAGTCTTCTACATCACTGTGGAGGTCTTTGGCCCACTCTTCCTGGAGTAATTGATTTAATTCGGGCACATTAGAGGGTTTTCAAGCATGAATGGCTTATTTAATGTCATGCAACAGCATTTCGGGTTTTTTATTTTCTTGAGAATCTTTGAGTATGAACTGCTGGTATTCTATGGATCATTGTGCTGCTGCATAGCCCAAGTGTGCTTGTGCTTAGGGTCACAAATTGAGGGCCAAACACTTTCCTTCAGAATTTTCTGATAAAGAGCAGAGTTCATGTTTTATATAATAATGATAATTTATCCAAATCCTGAAGAAGTAAAGTACCCTCAGGGGCCCAGACCACAGCACTACCAACAAAAACTTTCTGCAGGTGTGATCATGTTTTTGTGAAATGCTGCATTACTTTTATTTGAGCATTTGAGGAGAAAAAAGTTCTCCTCCATTTCTTTCTCCTCGATCTACAGCAAAACAGTTTTTGTAAAATGTGATCATTCTGTGGGCTGCACAGTGGCGCAGTTGGTAGAGCTGTTGCCATGCAGCAAGAAGGTTCTGGGTTCGATTCCAGAACCTTTCTGCATGGAGTTTGCATGTTCTCTCTGTGCATGCATGGGTTTTCTCTGGGTACTCTGGTTTCCTCCCACAGTCCAAAAACATGACTGTCAGGTAAATTGGCCTCTCCAAATTGCCCCTAGGTGTGTGTGTGTGTGTGTGTGTGTGTGTGTGTGTGTGTGTGTGTGTGTGTA